>CAWUFW010021200.1:0-127825 GCA_963921515.1 Calotriton arnoldi
ACCCCCTTCCCAGCATGCCCATACTTCCTTCCTTCTGACTCTGCTTCCCTGTGGGGTAGTGTGCCTGTGCTGAATGGATGGCTGACAGTGTTGTCCTGGCGTTTGTTTGGCTACAAGTCCCATGTGTGTCACTGTGCTTCCCACAGCATGACCCAGGGTGGTGGTTCTTTGTGGGATAATTAATTTTAGTGTGAGGCAAAGCATTTTCCTAGGTGAGTTGTGTGTAGTTTGTGTTAGGGGTGTGTGTGGGAAGAGCTGCTGGTAACTATGGTCATAGCTGTCAGTCCTCCTTCCCACCCAGCCAGATATCCCACCATGGAACGTGCTTCCATTGCAGGGAGTGCAAGTTGTCTTTCAGGATGTCAGTCAGTGGTGTCCTGCTGTTTGTTGGTGCCCAGTTCCCAGCAGGGCCTTGTGCTCCCCACAGCAGTAGCCAGTGTCAGCCATCTTGTCAGTTGTTTTCCACTCCCTGTGATGTGAGCATGGTTCAGAGTGGTGTTGATGGGCGTATTGTGATGGTGGGCAATATCTGTGACTACAACTCCCATGATGCTATTGGCTACACTGACTTGACCAGCATACACAGAATTCCTTCCTTTCTGTGGGATTCCCTGTGTGGTGGTGTTGTAGTGGTGGCTACATATCTGACAGTGTTTGTTGGTTAGATTTGTGCCACTGCCTAGCTTTATTTGTTGTAGGGTTTGTACATGTCATGACACAGTTACATATCACTATGAGATGGCATGTATTGTGTTAATCTGACTGACATACACATCTTGGGATGATTCTGGTTTTGTTGCTGTGGATTTGCTAAGGGTGCATGGTTTGACTATCCCCTTGACAGTGATGTGTGTGTATTGTCACACAATATTGGGTATATTGGTTGTGTACTCACCAGGCTCTGGGATGTTTTCTAGTCCATATACGCTCACTGGTGGTAGGATGGCCCGCACCTTCTCCTCCCAGGGCCTGAGGTATAGTGGTTTGGCAGGAGGGCCACTGCCGGTGTGTTGGCTCAAGATGTAATACTTCTTCAGTAGGTCCCTGACCCTCCTGCGCACATCATACCACCTGTTCTGGATGTCTTCCTTTGTGCGCAAACATGGTGATTGTGCGTTCACCCTGTCGACGATCCTCGCCCACATCTTGTTTTTCTGCGACATGGGGGTTTGTTGGACCAGTGTACCAAACAGCTATGGCTCTACCCTGAGGATCTCATCTACCAGGACTTCCAATTCACTATCTAGGAACTTTGGATTCTTCTTGGGGGGCATGGTGATGGGTGGTGGTGGTGAGTGATGTGTGTGAGGGTGCTATTTGTTGAGGTGCTGATGGTGTGTGGCTTGTGTGATGGATGAGCTGTGAGTGTGTGTGTGGTTGCTGTCTGTTGGTGTTCTGTGCTGGCAGGTAATTTGAATTTGCAAAGGATCATGGTAGGGATTTGTGTCCTTTATATGGGTGGAGTTGTGGGTGTGTCTTTGTTCCCTGTTTCCCCCCCCCCAGTATTTATTGGCTTTGTAATTGCTTGTTTGGCCTTTTTTTTTTTTTATCCCTTTGTACTTTTTGTGCATGTAGGAGACGTTCTTCTGACCGAGTCGGACCCTGCAGTTGTCTCGTGCGAGCTTCTCCGAGTCGTTCACGCTGTGTTTGTGCTGTTTTATGTGCTGCGTACGCGTCGGTCGCGGTGTATTGGGTTGCTTCGGCTCGCTGTTTTGTATGCGTGTCGGTCGTACGGCTTGAGCTCCGTGCGACTCGGTCGTGTTTTCCACGCGATGCATCGTACTGCGCGGCTCGGAGTTCGCGGGTACGTTTCGTTCGGGTTCCTTCGTGGTGCGTGTTGGTCGGTTCGATTCGCGCGGTTTTCCGGCCGGATAGCTTTTTTCCGCGCGGTTCGGTCGTTCGTATTGTGTTCCGTACGAGTCGGTCGGATTTTGCACGCATTTCATCGTACTTTGCGGGTCGGGCTGCACCGGTACGTGTCGGTTGGTAAAAATTCCGGATCCGAGTCGGTCGGTACGTTTTCCGGCCCGAATCGGAATCGGCCCCTTAGTGTTTATTTTATTTTTAAAAATATTAATTTAACTTTTGCATTTCTGTTTTTATTTCTTTAAAAAAATGTAATCAATATTTGATCAATTAATATTACCCAGCTATTTTAATTTATACCGGAGTATTCATAAACGTCCCCATTCATAACTCCAAATCCCTTACATTCCGGTTTTAAAAATATGTTTGCATGTTTTAATCAAATATGCATTGTAATTTAAATAATTAAAGAAGAATACATGACTAATACACAATTATTTTAATTAATACCTGAGAATGAATTGACTTATCCACACATTACTCCTAGATCTCTTACATCCCGCTCCTAAAAAATATTTTGCATATTTAAAACAAATATGTACTGTAAGCTAAATAATTTAAAATAATTTGCACAAGTATAATACCTTAGTATCAATATACTTCCCCACCCATTCCCCTAAACCCCGTACATCCCTCTCCTAAAAAAGTATTTTGAATATTTACAACAAATATGCATCGTAATTAAAAATGCATTTTTATTTTCAACACTTTTAAAATAAAATACATAAAAAAATAATCTTATTCTAATTATTTCACAAAAATACAATAGCATATGGTTACCTCTACTAATGGCCTGATTTAGATCTCAGTGGATGGGTTACTCCATCACAACGATGATGGATATCCCATACGCTGAAATATAAATCCTATATGATTGAATGGAATTAGATTTCGGCGGACGAGATATCCGTCACCGTTGTGATTGAGTAGCCCGTCCGCCGAGATCTAAATCAAGCCCTTAGTTTCAAAGGTTGTCCCTTCACATCTTACACTGCAATATTTAAAAAGGCAGTTAGATATCCTGCTCTCATCACCCTCCCCACAATGTCTCTGGATTAGCAGCAGCTTCCCCAGTTTTTTCATGTGGATGTTCCTTCACATGTTCCATGCGAGCTCACAGGTCAACATATAACACACTGAAATCAGGTCCTGGACAACTCTTCATCCCTAGAGGACAATTCAAGCAGAGAGAATGACACAGGTGCCTTTGGCAGAAGAGGTAAGTGGGGCTGTAGATGATGGAGGATGTGGGCTTGGGCATACCAACACAGCACTGTGTCTGGATACATGTTAGAGAACGGCAGCTCTATGCCAAGAATGGTAACAGTGATTCATATAGAGAGGGTAGTACCGTTTGTTTCTGCATTTCTGCATGTCACCATTGGTGACATTTCACATAAACACTGAAGCATTTCACACAAAAAACTCTGGCAGACATAGGTGAACATCACGCTAGACACTTGAAGCACTTACCTTGGAAAGACTTGCCTGATGGGTTATGCCAATACCTTTGTTTACATCCTAATGTGTTATATTGCAAAGTTTAGTTTTTCCCACTATTTTATTAGCAGCCTGCTAGCCATGTCCTGCAAAGCCATGTCCTGCAAAATGATCTTCTTGCAAACCACCTCCCCCCAAATCCTGAAGGAAAATGGCAACATTTACGAGGGTACACAAACTACATTCACCTTCCCGACTTCATCAAGTCCCAGGGACGAGTTCGCTACACCCCTCCGAGATCTGGCCTGGATGCTGTTGACACTGGGGACTACAGAACTTTACACAGTGTGATCAGGGGCCTACGCAGATAAGTGTCTGTACTGAATGTTAATCTGTATAAAGCTCATGAACTACATTGAGTGCCAGTTGCATGCCAGTTTGGGGCCCTGCGGATCCAAGAAGCCACTTGGTGGATCGTTTACTATGTACTATGTACACTTTACATATGTACTATGTAAAGTGTACAAGTTAATATCGTTGTACTGTTTAGCCAACAGCTTTGGATGCCCCCCTGAGCTGCTTCTCTTCAGTCCAACAGAATTTAACCATATTCCCGGCCCCCTCTGTTCCATAAGAGGGTAGTTGGCATCTCGCTCCCCTATGAGGCTACATCCCACCGGGTTCTGATATATTTTGACTGTCCTTTAGTCTTTCTGTGATTAATGTTTATTTCTGAATATGTGTGAATGTTCTTTTTGTAATTGGGATGGCTTTGGCAAGTTCGTAATGCTGGAGTGGGTGGGGGTGGGAATGTTACTAATTTGTTGAGACTCCTTGCATGAGTTCCATATCTGATGATTCTAATCTCATGCCCCGTGTTCCACTGCCTTCCTCCTCGTTATTATGTGCTGGGTGGGTTGTGAAATTAATATCCCTGTTGGTTGCCTTAATTTACTCACTTGGAACGTACGCAGCTTAAACAATCCCAAGAAGATCAGGCAGGTACTCGCGTATTTTGACCGCCATCAGGTTCACGTTACATTAATACAGGAGTTTAGGGGTCCTTATTCTTATTAGAAAGGGCACCCCCTACAGCACACTCCATTTGGAGATAGACAACCAGGAAAGATATATTATTTGGCAGGGTAATTGTCGGGGAACTGTCCTGGCCTTTATTTACATATATGGTCCCAATATTGACGACACTGAGCTAGTCACCACACTATGCACTCAGCTATATGACTTAAAACCCTCCACCATACTAAGGGGCGGAGATTTCAACTTCCAGTTAAACCCGAATTTGAACAGATCCGTTGTCTCATACTGGCAAGATAGACAATCTGCTAAGGTGCTCCGAGAGGGTATGATGGATTATGGCCTCGTTGATATATGGTGGGTCTGTCATCCAGGGGATCGGGATGGCACGTTCATATCCACTGGACACAATATGTAATCACAGCTGGACTACTGTTTGTTGTCCAGAGAGGCAGGGGCATGGGTATCAGATGGGTGCCACCTACCCAGAACACTGTCAGACCACTCTCCCGTGTGGATGTCCCTCGAACTGACGTACCAAAACCCTTTCAATGGAGGCTCCAAGCCTCCGCTCTGTTAGATGCAGTATTCAGAGACAGAGTGCGAACGGCAATCATACAATATTTTGACGAAAATAAAGGGTCAGTTGAGGGAGCAGGTATGCTATGGGAAGCATTTAATGTCACTATTCGCGGATCATGTATCGGGCTCCATGCGGGGGTATTGCAGTCGCTGCACTCTCGCCTACAGTCTCTCAAAAATGCTTTACACACTCTGGAGAGAGCATGTGCTTCCTCCCCTGACCCCAGGACACTGGCAAACATCAGAACACACCTAACTGAATACACTGAGGTGGCAGATCAGGAGGTTCGATATATGTCAAAATGCTGGGTGGGAGGGCATATGGAGAAGGGGGCCCGTCCGGGCGAAGTCTATCGGCAAAAATTAAAGAACCACAGGAAGCTAACCATATAATGACCATTACTACCCCAAACGGGGAGCATTGTCATGAGCCCCAGGCAGTCCTGAACCATTTTGTCGATTTCTATGCCTGGCTGTATAGCGCATGCTCCTCGGCAGATGCTCAGGAAATGGCCACATACCTGAATGACATTGCACTTACCTGGCTTTTGCCAGGACAAAGAGAGTTTCTGCTTCAGCCGATAACAGAAAAGGAGATAGGGAACGCCATACGCCTACTCCTGAATGGGAAAGCACACGGGAGCGATGGCTTCCCCGGTGAATTCTATAAGATGTATTCAGATCTGCTGGTCCACACCTCATGGACATGTATCAGTAGGCATACGAGAGATACGCATTGCCACCCACTTTGAGAGAAGCACGGTTAATTAAGCGGCTTAAACCAGATAAGGCGCCAGAGAGGTGAAACTCTTATCGTCCGTTATCATTGATAAATACTGATGTTAAAATCCTGGCAGAAATCCTTGCAACCCAGCTGCAACTGTTACTACCGTCACTGGTCCTTCCGGACCAGTCAGGCTTCATTCCTTCTAGATCGACTGCCCCCAATCTCCGTACGTTATTCGCAGTTTTGCACCAATTGGGCCCCATGCTTCAAGCTGCAGGGGTCTTCCTCAATGCCACTAAGGCATTCGATTCCATACAGTGGCTGTATATGTTTACAGTGCTGGCCAGGATGGGGATACCTCAGGCCTCTTTGCACTGGATCCGACTATTATACAAAGACCCAGTAGCCCGTGTCCGAGTGAATGGTATAATATCTGACCCACTATACATTTACAAAGGTACGAGACAGGGGTGCCCACTTTCCCTGATTTTGTTCGCCCTAGCTTGCATTCTTAGACAGAGACACTTGACCGCGGCCCTGCGCTTTCGTTAATGCCCTCTGGCCATATTGCTATATGCGGACGATATGGTGGTGTACTTCAGGGATCCAACTGCCAATTTAACCCCAACGGTGAGTTAATATTTAAAATATGAATGGTATTCTGGACTGAGCCTTAAATGGTCAAAATAAGTAATTTTTCCTCTAAACCCCTCCACGGTTCCCCATGCACTGGAATATCCACTAGAGTGGTGCATGGATTCTTTAAAATACTTGGGGATATGAATACACCGTGACCCTGAAGTGGCAATCTGCCAAAATTATGGCACAGCCATATCTAAGTTGCAGGATCAGACGACGGTATAGGTAAAATTAAATAAATAAATAATACCTATTCCGTCGTCTGTCGGCTTCCCCCCCCTGCCGCGTCATGCCCCGCCCCACCATGCTTACCTGTGCTGGCCACCGCTGCGCATGGACACTTTATTTAAAGGCGTCAAAGGGGTCCATGCTTTGAAAGACGACATATTAATGTGTAGAAAGAACATAGAGGAGTATAGCTTTATTTTAGAGCAAGTACTTGGGATCCTTTGTAAGAGAGGCATGCCCCTGTTGAAGGATAAATGCAAATTATTAGTCAAGGAGCTTGAATATCTTGGTCACACTATTTCTGCTGAGGGAATCAAGTCTAAGAGAGATCTCATTGATGATATCATTAATGCACAAAGATCCAGAGAGTCATTATGGTGCCATCGAAAGGGAAGCCCTAGAATGTGCATGGGCTGTTTAAAAGTTTAAAAACTTACTTTTGGGGCAATCAGTTTAACCCATTCACTGACCATAAATCACTTTTGTACCTTATGAGTGGTAATGAGACTGGACTGGCCTCTTCCAGACTTGTACATTTGTTATCTAAGTTCCAAGAACATAATTTTGGCATTAAGTATATTCCAGGTGGGAAGAATTTTCAGGCGAATTGCCATTCTCGAATGCCTGTAGGAAAGGGATCTGAACTCAGTATTAATCAACAGGATGAATGCGTTGTTTCTGCTCTGTGTGCTTCTGCTTTGTCGGTAGGGAGCGTTAGTGAGAATGACAGGAGAGAAGCGTGTGAGAGTGTTGATGTGTTACGTGAGGGTACAAAGTATGTAAATGATGGTTGGCCACCAATTAGGAATTTACCAAAAAGTATTACTCTGTTTCACCAAATTTCTGCTGAACTGTCTATAGAAAATGGTATGCTGGCCAAACAAGGTTTATTTGTTCCACTGCTACCTTTGAGAAACAAGATAATTCAAATAGCCCACATTATTGGTGGCCTAGTATGGATGCTTGTGTGAAACAGTTCCTAAATGAATGTCCTGATTGTTTGTTATCAGAAAAAAAACACTGGAAGGATAGCAGAATTAAACCTGAATTTAACCCACTACCTTCACAACTGTGGGTTAAGTTAGCTATTGACTTTACAGGACCTTTTAATGTCATACCACAGGAAATTCGTTTTTAACAGTACTGACAGATTATAATTCAAAGTTGGTATGCTATGGTTTTGTACCTATTCTCACTACTGATAATGTTATTGACTTCTTGGAAGATGTGTTTTTTAAAAAGGGAGTACTTCAGATCGTAGTTTTTGGCAATAGCACTTATTTTACTTCAAGGAAAATGTTGGCCTTTTTGAGTAAGTATGGCATAAAACATGAAAGGACACACCTATATTTCCCTGCTGCAAATGGTTTAGTGGACAGGTCAAATAAGTTTTTTAAAGAAGGTATAAAAACTGCATTAGTGTCTAAAATGGATGATCGTAAATATTTGAAAGAAAAAGTGTGGAGTTATTTAAATACTCCTTATTCTGTCGCAGGTTGTTGCCATTTGTTTACTCAAAGGTAGAGAAGCAAGAACCTGCCTTACTGCTGAGTGGTAAACCAATATATTTAAAGATCACCATGTGGACAAGATAATGATGAATCATTCTAGTGTGGATGAAAGTGTAAGAGAACATGTCAATAGTAGGTACAAATTAAATCAGTGGAATAAAAAAAACTTACAAGTGTGTAGATCAAATGAGTTTAAAATTGGTGGTTGGGTTTTAATTAAGAAACATCACAAAGCTTGTAAAGGGGAATCTAATTTTTCAAAACCTGTGCAAATTGTGCGTATGTCTTGCTCTGCTGTTTTATTGAAAGATCGAGGTGATGGAACAAGGGAGCAGTTGTATAGATAAAATCTTTTCAGAAGATATAGATGGAGATTAAGTAAATATTTCTCATGGAGATGTTTATACCATGTGGGATTTGTGTTCTGATTAAAGTGCTTCCAATACTTCTTCAAATATTTTGTCGGTTCATCATCAGAAAGTGAGTCCTTGTAATCATAATAGGGAAGTGCATGATGAAGATGCCACATTTTCTGATACTTTGGCTTCTGATGCCACGTCTTCCGATACAATGACTTCTGATAAAGTTTCTTCCAGTGTTGGTTTTGGAGTACCATATTGTTGTTCCTAGAAGTATAGCAGTCATGCCTATCAAATATAATGATTATTTATTGAATTAGTTTTTCATTTTCTCTGGCTGTTATTTTCTCCCTTATCTACTTTTATTTATTTTTATGGAAACTGAGATGTTGTATGGTGCATTTAACTTTAGGGTCTCTAATAAAGTCATTGTGCTCTTTTGAGTCTTGGCATTTCATTGTTATCCAAGGAGTCAGACTGGCTTGGATTTCTCATAGGACAACAGTGCCTCCTTGGGTTCCTCATTCTACTCTCTTTGTGGGCTTACTTACATGTGTTAGAATCTGGGTGCAACGCACAGCGGACACACACGAAGATCAGGGACATTACACGTTCCCGAGGTCTGATGAAATGTACCGAAAGGGGAAATGAATTAAATGTCGGAATGGTAGAGAATTTGGATACAGACTTAAGACGTGGATTACCGCATTTTTGGGGACGAAGAGAGCAGTCCAGGAATAGGATTCTGGTATATTACCGGTGTGCTGTTGATCTGATCAATAAAGTTTTGACTACATTCAAGAGACATAGGAGCCCTGAAGAAGTCCCATGCGAACAGGGACGAAACGCGTAGGCTGTTTTCATCTTGGATACGTTATCTTGTGCTTTTTTATGCTCGAGTATTTAATGAATAAAGATGCTATAAAATAATAAGAATGTTAAAGTGATCTGTATAAGATATGATTATTGAATTTTGCTGCTGTCATATTGCTTCAAAAACAAATGGTATGGGATATCATATGTTGAAATAGTGATTTGGACTCTTCTACAAATATAAGGAATAGTGTTTATTGTGCTCCTCAAAATTGTGAAGTTTTGTGTATAGGATTGGGGCTTTTCTCGGTTGACCCAATAAGAGTGAGCACATTTAGGAACCTTTTTGGGACAAACAGTGTGCAGGCGGAAATTGTGAACCACAACCGTGTTTCTGTTGTGTTTGTTACTTACATGTGTGCCTAGATATTTCAATAAACATTTCTTTACAACTTCATGTTTTCATCATTCAGCTTTGTGGATCATGCCACAAGAGAAAATAAAACCCAAAGTCAAAGGAAGCATGGCTTGAGAAGGAAATACACACAACTGAGCCAGATTCAACATTAGTATTTACAACGAAGAATGACCAAAAACAAAGATATGGCCAGGAGGCAAAGGTTTAGCATGAGAAATACCCCATTATGGAACATCTATATGGGCAGTGTGGGTGCTGGGGGAGGGGGCTACTCACGCTCCCCTCTCATTGACTCTCCTGTCCAAAACAGTGCTAATCAAAAATATGTCTCACAAACAACTAATTCCTCCCTTCAGGTCAGACAAGGCTGTGAAAGGAAGCCAGTCAGTATGATTCCTTTCCTGGAATCGGTTGAAAGGGAGGAACTTCACAGGTCCTGACCTGCGATAACTATGCAAATCATGTGATGGGGAGAGAAGGAGGAGGAGCCAGAAATGCCAATGAAAGAGAAGACGCTCACTCCCTCGCTGGCAGGGTACAGCAAAGCCCTTTCACTGCTGTGAAAAGAAGCAACCCGCAAACTGAACCCGGAGAAAGTAATAATGAGTCAACAGAAACTCCTGCATGCTCCGAAAAGTACAGCTAATGGCGGTCAGACTCCATGAGGTACCGTAACGTAAAAAGCCATTGGACTTAACCAGTCATTGAGGCCCCTTCATCCGCGACCCAAGGGACAAATTGTAGCTTCAGACAAAGAGAAGAAACCCAATACTCACAGAACAACTTGCACTGGGAGAAAGGGGGTACCGGTGAGCGAGTGCCACCTGAGTGTAACCCTAGCTGGTAGATTCCACAGGTGTTTGTAACATACTATAAACCAAAAGAGGAGGTGACAGGTCTAGCAGAGATAAGCTTTGACTTTCAGTAGCCTAAAAGACCCCTTAATTTTGTTTCCCTCGATGGGTACCTTTGTTGATTTCCTTGGTAAAGTGATTAGAGCCTGAATGAGGACAAATCGACAGGACCTGAACCAAAGAAGACCCACCTTATATTAATTTTGCTACATGCCTAATTGGACTACTTTATAATCTGTTGCATTATTGCCAAATGAAATAAACCTGCAAAGTCTAAGAAACATGTGGTTGACCCATTCTTCTACCCAATCTGAAACAGAGCTAAGATGCAGAACTACATTGCACAGCTGCCCAGAGACAAGCAACCACTAGTGAGTGACAAGGCAAATAATCTTGAAGTGAAAAATATCGGTTCTGGCCAAAGATGCAGAGAGGTATGAGACAAAGATGTCCCTTTCTCCGAATTCTCAAAAACTCACGCAATGAAATCTCTAACCTGCTGAAGACGTAGGGATTCTTTACTAAGGGGACTGATATTTGTATTCAGGAAGGGACGATAGGATATCTCTATTTGCAAATAACTTACTTTTTTATTACAACGATCCCAACTCCTGTATAAGTAGGCTTTTTTATATCTTTAAAGTTAATGGGCAATAACCAGGTTTCAGGTTGGCCACCATACCGGGAACTCTACTCCACGGCAGCGACCTCTTCGTGGCACAATGGATTCTGCCACGTGAGAATCTCACTAATCCCTTTCAAGAGTGCCACTTCCATCCAAGATGGCATCTCTATATATCCTGTTGGAGCCAGGGGCCAACCCCCCTCCCCTCCTCTACTCTACTTCCACATCTGGAGTCTGTAGGACCCTCCATTGGTTGTTTGGTCCAGAGCCTCTCCCAGGTCATTTGAGGTTCTACGGCTTCTATTGGCTAGATACACTGGATGAGGACATACATCTGCATCTTTTTTGGCCCACCTCGACGTGCTGTTCAGATATGTTTGTTTTTTCATCTGCCCCTCACCTCTATCCCTCAAGCGCCCTAAAGAAGGTGTGACCTTATCCTCTGGGTTGGTCACCAAAACTCGCGTCGGCGCACTTTTTGAACAAGACTGGACAACAAACATGTGTTCTGTAAAAATATGTATAAAAGGGAAAAAAAACGTTAAAATATTAACAACAGTGCTTGTTGACACCAATTTAGTACTGGGGAGTCAATAGTATGTATTAATGCCTGTTTTTTGTGTGCATTTGGTATACTTATGATTATTTGTCATTTCTTTATAGTTGGTCATTTCGGTTGTAGTCCTTGTCCTGTTCATGTGTCTGAGTGAGAGTGTGAATGTTAGAGCTCGTATTGAATGAATTTGTGATAGTGTGGGGCTGAGTGTATGAAGTATGATATGACTTGTAGGGTTTTGTATCCTTCTACATGTATTCTTTCAATCTGTATGAATTTTATTGATTATTTATGACTAGCTGATGCACACTTCTATATATATTTTTGTATGATGGATACATATAATAATTTGATGATACTTACCCGGATTATAGGATAGTCAGTTCTCACCACACTACATTTAAGCGTCTTTAATTGCACACTAGTGGCAGCCCCGTTCGGATGTGGCGACTTTTGTCCCGTTCTTATGGTTGAGATTTTCTGCCATATTAAACGAACAGTGTTCAGGCAGTTGGGTTGGGCTTTTGGTTTCGAAGTCATTCCCATGACACATTATGGATTAGATTTGGTGCTAGTATTTACTTGCCCCTTGCAGATTGAAAGGTGGGGTTTCATATTCTTGGGTATCTCTATGTTAAATGATGTAGATGTTTTTGTTGAAATCAATCTAGCTAAGATATTGGCACAATTCTAAGAGGATATTACACCCTGTAGGGCACTCTCTATTTCCCTGCAGGTGCAGGCTGCACAATACACAATTATCACATTACCAGGTTCCTCTATATCCTGCAAGTTTGTGGTACCAGAAAACTTGTTCAATAGGTTTGAGGTGATGATCTGTATGCTGCTATGCGATAGTGGCATATTAAGAATATCTTTTTGACAACCTATTTAGTGTGTGTATGGTGGTGGTATTGTCCTCGAGGATATGCGAAAGTGCCATTGGACATCCCCCTGCTACTAGTGCTAAAAAATTGGCCACTCTCCTTTCAACCATTCATAAAGATTGCATGCACTGGGGATGTGGAGTTAGCCTAATAACTCATATATTATATTCATGCATGGGAGCATTACTGTATTCAGTAATAATGTATATTTACTTTAATATATTTATATATAGAGTTCATGATATTATGAAGTGCAGGCATAGAGAGGTAATCAAAAGGGACGCATGATGCATTTTTGCGCTAAGAAATAGCACTAAATGCAACAGAAAATGAATAGCGGGCGTAAGCGGGTGCTCACACTTGCTAAATGTGCTCTCGTAGTCTGATTTTTCCCCCAAATTATGCAAGCAGGAGTAATCACATAATTATCAGTAATTCTGCATCAAAGAGTAATGCATAATTACCGAAATTACTCTAATTACTCTAGCATAATTGAAATTTTGCCCTGGCCTATAAATTAGGGCATTATGAGATTTTAAAAACAGTCTTCAGCAATTACATAAAGTTTCAAGCATACTAAGTTACCCATTTTCATAGAAGCCCATACAAAAATTAGTCTCACAGACTTTAGATAAACGATATTATGCATCTTGATTAATATTTTTTTGGTATCAACCTGGACACAAGGAGTTGCACTTTTATGGTGCTTTCCATGTGGTATTGCTATTACCTTTCTTTAAAGCATCACCTCGTATTTGACACATTACAGTAAAAATCAACTACTGTTAGAAATGGGGGTCTCTAGTTGGCAGAGGTATGCACCTTGTCCAAGTAGGGAGCCTTGCTTCTAGATAACTCCTGCTCACCAACTTGGTAGCTTGGCACGAGCAGAAAGGCTTATCCCAAAAGCAATGTTTAAAGTATTTGCACCAAGACACACAGTAACACAGTGAAAACACTACAAATGGACACCACACCAGTTTAGAAAAATAGAGTATCTTTATCTAAACCAAACAAGACCAAAATCAAACATACACTATTCAAAATATGATTTTAAAAAGGTTTCAAGTAAATCTGTCTATACAAAAATATGGATGCGTGACTCTACACAAAGTTCCTTCAGATGCGTCAAAATTCACAAGGCCAAACAACCGTAGAGAAGGGAAGCGTAAAAAAACACAGCAATGCGTCAGTTCCTGAGTCCTTTGGGAGGCGATGCAACAGTTTTGCTGCACGCAGAAGAAGTGATGCAGCGAATCCAGACTGTAGGGGGAAGTGATGCGTCAATTCCAAGACGGTTCTGGTCTGCGGGTGATGCGTTGGAAAACTTGCCATACAGGTGCGGTGAGTGGAAATCTGGACACACTGGAGGTCAATGCGGGGTTGGCAAACAGCCGCTGGGTCGATTTCATCAGCACACACAAGCCCTTGGAGATTCTTCACAGGCAGGTTCACGTCAAAGTTCCAGTCTTTGTGCTCTCCTTGGCAGAAGCAGCAACTGCAGGCCAACCGAGCAAAGAAACAAGCTCTTCTCTTTGGCAGAGGTGCCTCTTGATTCCAGAAGTGATCTCAAGTTCTGGGATTTCAGGTCTAATATTTATACCCCATTTTCCATTTGTAGTCTTTGTCTCAAGAGTCTCTTGGCTCAGTAAACCTAGCTCTGTCCTCCCTGGTCTAGCTTCACTATAGGAGGTGGAGACAACATTGTGCTGAGCAGACACAGCCTATATAAGTGCTAGTGAAAACTCCGCCCACCACTCTAAATGCAGAAAGGTCTATTCAGCCTGGCTATGAGTCGCCCAGGAAAGGCAGGACACACCTCAACCCCCCTTGTGACTGTCTAGAGTGAATGAACACCCCCAGCTCCTGTCACTCCAAAATCAGAAGTTGAATACACAAACAAGCAGAGGCACACAGGATGGTCAAACAAGAAAATGCCCACTGTCTAAAAGAGGCATTTTCAAACACAATATAAAAACCACCTTCACTAAAAGGTGTATTATTTAATCCATTTCTCTATTTTGTCCCAATGGAAAGTTACACTTGTAAGATGTTACAGTGCAGCTCCCATGATAGCCTATGGGACAGATAGTCTTTCAACAGTGAAAAACGAAATACACAGTATTTCACTATCAGGACATGTAAAACACACCAGTACATGCCCTACCTTTCAAGTACACTGCACCCTACCCATGGGGGTACCTTGGGCCTACCTTAGGGGTCCTTACATGTAAGAAAAGGGAAGGTTAGAGCCCTGCAAGTAATGCACTTGCCAGGTCGACATGGCAGTCTAAGACTGCGCATGCAGACACTGCAGTGGCAGATCTGAGACACATTTGAAAGGCTACTGGTGTGGGTGGCACAATCAGTGCTGCAGGCCCACCAGTAGCATTTGATTTACAGGCCCTGGGCACATACAGTGCACTTTACTAGGGACTTATCAGTAAACCAAATATGCCAATCATGGATAACTAATCATATTCACAATTTACACTGGGCGCACTTGCACTTTGACACTGATCAGCAGTGGCAAAGTGCCCAAAGCATCCAAGCCAGCAAAACGAAATCCAGTACACAGTCAAAAATGCAGGGGATAGAGGCAAAAAGTTAATAGAAACCACGCCAAGGATGCCAAGTCTAAAAACTATCTTTTGGGCAAGCCGTGCAACCAGTATTAATGACACAAACACTGTGGGTTATGAACCTACAAATCAAAGCCAGGATTTTCTAAACTTCGAAGCAACGAATCGCAGCAATGGAAGTTGCTGCACTGCTTTGTGTCAAAGAGAAAGAGCAGAAATGTGCCCGTCTATTAAGATATGGCACAGTCCTCCTCTCTCGTAGCCCTGTTGCACTTCTGGCTACCTAGCACCAACACAAGCACTCTTGTGCCAAGATGCAAGGGTGCCTGATTTGTGGTCTGAGTAGTTGTGGCACAGAAAGGGATACTTTCCTGCCCAAAAAGCTATTCTTAGAGGCTTATTCCTCTTTCCAAAGACGAAGTAACGAGGCGAAATAAACATATTTCTCCTTGCTATGCCAGCCTTGGTTAGGCACATCATTCTGGAGCAAACCCATGTTTTCTGACTTTACCAAATATGGGTTTGCAGCAGAATGCATAGGTGGATTCACAGGAATGCCCATGCTCCACCCATGCAACACCTCCTCAGTACGTAGCGCTGCCTTGCATTACTCTTTTTTGTTACAAAGCGACGTAAAGCCACACAAATTGGGCTTTGTGTTGCTTAGTAAATATCAAAATAGACTTTGCGTCGGGCTGTCTGAAGTGGCGCAAACCAGATGCAAAATCTTAGTAAATCTGAGTCTGAAATCTTTAGCACTGTTATTGTTGCTACTGCAAAATGCCGCACTTCATGTCTGAGCCACATGTCTCTGCAAGGGTATCTCTGTTCCCTCTTTAATGTGCAGATGGGTGCCCCCTGCACAGATAAAGACGGAGCAACTGATTCAAACAGCAGCTTTGTATTTCACAAATGCGCTGTCCTGGGCTCCGCACATGTTTGTGACCCCGCTGGGAGCAGTGCATTACTTGTAATAGAGTGCACTGACCCCGTTTGCGCCTGACTCTTGACACTAATTGCTTTTACACCCAGTTTTTACACTGGCATGAGAGTTTAAATGATGGTGTTTGTGTCCATTTATGGTATATGAATTTTCTGAATGTCTGGCATAGTTTAGTCCCTCCTCTACTACCACCGACTTGACATCCTGCTTTTTTAATCCATTTCCAAGAGGAGCTGCTTAGAAACACACATCCCACACACATGCAATGGTACCTCACACACATGCAATGGTACCTCACACTCATATTATTTCCTAATGATAGCACTCTGCTAACTCATTCAAATTATGTGCAAATCTTGTACAGAGAAAATAGTGAAACGTTCATATTCCACACCTACCAGCAAAGTTATCATCGCCAGCAGAGATGAGTGCAAATATAGCATAAAACATGAACTCTCAAAGACACTGCAGAAAGAAAAGCGAGGGCTGCATATGGTGGCAGCAGAGCTATGATGATGGAAATTACAGCAAAGAGGCACGGCAATCTGCAAGCAAATGAACAAACCAAAGAAGCATTCCTACTGGCCAGGATCTTCATCACCCTAAGCCAGTACTTCGTAGAAGAAGGGCATGTACGTAGGAAAAAGATGTTGTGCTTAAGTGTGATTTATCACAGAAAGGTATTTAACGAGGTAGGGTTACATTTGTGACTTGTAACCACTGCTATGTACATGCAGGGGCGGTAATTATAGTGAACAACTTTGGTACGGATTAATGGACATTTCTTTGGCAGGTTTGCAGGTTTGGCACACCTCACTGTCTCGTGTTTATTTCTCAATCTGATTGAGGCTCTTGGTTTTGAACCAGAAATCCCCTCCAGCTAGTCTTGGAGCAAAGGTGTGTACCTGCAGATCACAGACTTTCGTCCTCCTCGCTCTAACCACATTACATAGCTGCTTTCATGCTTTTTTTACTATCTTTGTCATGGGTACAGCCTATACCACATCCAACACTCATTAAAAAGTACACTCACTCAGCGTTTTTAAGTTTTCTCCTACTACCTGCTTGTGTAGAAGAATAAGCTTAGTTTTCAGCATAAAAATGGAGTTGTTAAGTTTCATGTTGTTTACATTTTTGGAACTTGTCAATGTTCCCTATCCACAAAAAGTGTAAGCTACCTTAAAATATGACCATTCAATATCTAGCGAATAGACTCCCTTTCTTCATTGCAGACCATCTTTCCACAGAGATGTCTGCCTCTAAGAGAGGCACATAAAAAAGATTAGGGATCTTAGGTGGATCATCTGGAGGAAGGATGGCTATAAACTAGGCAGTAGTCAGTGCAGTGAGCAACTTGTACTTCCTTCTATGTTCCACCCTCGTTTCCTTAAGGCAGGGGGTCTTCAAACTGGGGGGGAGGGTGCGAGGGGCACCAGGTTCTGGCAAAAAAAAGCATTACGCTAATAACAGTGCTTTATTTTCAGCAGAAAAGAATGAGCTGCAGTAATGGGCCATCATTAGCATCTTTTCTCATTTATATTCTGGCTGAGAGAAGTGGTCAAAAGGGAAGGAACTCCAAATATTCTTCAAAACTCCCACCCTCATTTCCAATAATCACACTGTGGATACTTTTACAGTTAGTAAGGCTTGCCTGACCAAAATAGTATGTTTTACAATCATGTATTTGATTGCATTTTTAAAACGGTAACAGAACTTAACTGCATTGTTTAAATAAGTATAGACATATTTAAACAGTGCCAGTTTAATAGAATAATTGTGAACATTTTTGAAGGGGGGGACCAGTGATATTTTTTTTTCACTGGGTGGGTGCGACAATAAAAAGTTTGAAGAGCACTGCCTTAAGGGAAGATTTACAAGAGTTCCTTGTAATCCAGGGGGAAGGGGAGAGGTATAGAGAGTAGGCTGAACCAATGACAACTTTTTTTTTTTAGATCTGACTTGACAGCCTTAGCTTACTGCTAGACACAGTGCTTAATTTGAGCCGGGGCTTTCCGGTGCTTAGCACCGGCACTTAATTGGTTTCCGGTGCCCGGCACCGGCACCTAATTGTCAACACCATACATAGAACAGTCTACCACATGGTGGCGCTGCTCATCTAATTTAGAGATGAGCAGAACAACCATTGTTTAGGAATACAATATACATTAAAATTGCAAATACCTGCCTCCCCAGCCATTCCTTTAGCTGTGGGGACCTGGAATAATCATCTCTGTCGCATTTACATGCAAGAGAGATGATTTTTTTTTTTTACTTTTCTTTTTTATTAAAGACAAGGTCACACAGGTAAAACAGTGTACAAACATAGTTGCCTGAGATTCGTCCGCTGGTACAGCTCCCAACAAAGACATAGGTAAATATCCAGTTACAAACGCTTTACATTCGATCACAGTGAGACTAATCTACCCAGAGTCCTGCCGTCGTCTGGACAGCGGAGGTTCACAGATCCCTCCCCTGTACCCATTCCATTTGTCCCAAATTTGTGTCCATTTGTTGGGGCATCCTCTGGATTCATACACTGTCCTCTCAGTTAACATGCAATGGTCCATGTCATTTTCCCATACTCTCAATGACGGTGGTTCCTGCGCCCCCCACAATCTTGCAATATTCCTTTTGGCAATCATCATTCCCAGTGTCACCCATATTCTCTCTTTGGTATTTAAGTCTGTAGGGCCCCAAATATTCAAGAGACACAACTTTATGTTGCAATCAATCTTATTGCCCATTACTTCCTCCATGCTTTTTGTTAAATCAGCCCAATACCCTTGGATAAATTGACATTCCCAGAGCATATGTACAAAAGTGCCCTCTTGCCCACATCTCCTCGTGCATCCTGCATTAGTCCTATAACCCATCTTCACCAGCATCGGCCCTGCAAGATATATTCTGTGGAGTATCTTGAGCTGTACGAGCCTGAGCCTGGAGGAAATGGCTGTTTCTTTGGGAGAGGCGAGTGCCTCGAGCCATTCCTCATCTTCCAGTCCCGCTACGTCATAATCCCATTTAGCTCTGAGTCGGAGTAGAGGATCAGGCATATTGTTGATAAGCTTTTTATATATCAACGAAATTGACTTCTCCGGGAGATTCCCGTCTAATATCCTATCCTCTAGCGGGGAGGATTCTGGTGGCATCTCTCCCTTTGGTATGGCCTCTGCAGTGCGTGTCTAATCTGTAGATACCTGAATTGTTCTGTGTCGGCCAGGTCATATTCCTCCTGCAGTTGGGCGAAAGGAACTACCCCTCCCGCCCTCCATAGATCACCGACCGTGGAGATGCCTATTAAATCCCACCGGTCGATACCTTTAGTGTATCGTAGATTGCCTAGCAATTCAGCGTCCCAAAGTGGGGTAGCCAGTGTAATCCTACCCTCTCAGCCCAAACTCGTCGTGGCAGTCTGCCACACTTGGACCTCGTGTCCAGTTGGTCCCGACAATTTCAATTTAGTGGGGCTAGCATAAAGCGCACCCGTAAATCCTCCCCCTGGGAGCAGCCATCTGTCCATATAAAATCCAGGATTTCCCTGCGGCCTATACGTACATTGATTTATGGCAGTGAGTTGTGCCGCCCAGTAATATCTTTTAATATCTGGGAAGGCTATTCCTCCATCATACCATCCTCTCGTCAGCTTTTGAATCGATATTCGTGGTGGTTTCCCCTCCCACAAAAGTTATCTTAGAGCACTCTCTATAGATTTAAAATATTCTGCTCCCACTGGGTGTGGCGTGTTCTGCAAGGCACATAAGAAACGCGGAAGGGACATCATTTTGAATAGGGATGCACGCCCCAGCAGGGACATTGCAAGACATCACTCCGGAGTCTTTGCAACGGGGGGAGGAGGTTACGCCCGTAGGAGAGAGTCGGATTCTTAGAAACCTGGATCCCCAGGTATTTGAATCCTGTTTTAGCTTCCGTAATAGTGAATCCCTTAGGTAAGGATGGCGATTTACCACTGAGAACATAAATGACAGACTTGGACCAGTTAATCTTATATCCTGAAAAACGTCCGAAGACTATAAAGATATGTAGCACTCTATTCAGGGAGGCTGCCGGCGATGCCATGTAAAGTAAAATATCGTCGGCATACGATGAAATGCGGTCCTCCCAGTCTTCAGCCCATCTGAGTCCTCTAATAACAGGATCTTTCCGTATCCACATTGCCAAGGGCTCCAATACGAGGGCGAAGAGCAATGGGGAGAGGGGGCAGCCCTGTCTGGTACCTCGTCCAAGTGTGAATATTGAGGATGTTCGGTTATTGACCACTATTTGGGCCAGCAGTTCCGCATATAGGAGATGTACCCATCTCAAAAAGCCCGGTCCAAATCCCAGCTTCCTCAATACTGCGAGCATATAGGGCCATTCGATCGTGTCGAACGCCATGGCCGCGTCAAGAGATACCACCACTGCGTCTTCCTGTATCGTGTTAGCCCGGTCCAGCACCCCATGTAATCTCCGCAAATTAAGAGAGGTATTTCTGGCTGGCATAAAGCCAGACTGGTCAGGGTGTACCAGCGTAGTGATGACGTGTAGTAAGCGAGTAGCGAGTATTTTAGCCAGGATCTTGGCTTCTGCGTTAAGCAATGATATTGGCCTATAAGAGGAACACAAATGCTTGGGTTTCCCACTCTTGTGGATGACCACTATGGTTGCTAAATGCAGGTCGGCTGGGAGCGATCCTACTTCGCAACTCTCTTGAAACATTTTAGTCAGGTATGGTGCTATTTTACTCGGGGAAAGTTTATATAGTTCAACGGGCAAGCCATTGGGACCCAATGCCTTGCCCACTCGTAGGTCTTATATGGCTTTCTCTACCTCCGTGCTTTCTAGGTCTTTTTCTAGGTCCAGCCGTTCGTCATCCGAGAGCTTAGGTAAGGGAATATCTCGCAATAAAGAGAGCGCGCCTGCTTCTGTGTAAGATGTCTGGGACGTGTACACACTACGGTAATAATCCCCAAACGCATTTGCAATCTCTTGCGGGTCAGTGGTTGTGTTACAGGACTCATTTACGAGTTCTACTACCACTCTATTGGCCTGTTCTCTACGATCTAGCCATGCCAGCAGCTTCCCGGCCTTGTCACCCACCTCATAGACTTTACTAAGTGTCGCTCTATGTTGTGCCTTGGCCGCGTCAGTGGCCAATGCCAAGTATTCTTTTGTTTTAAGTCGCAGAGCATGTCGTACCTCGTCTGAGTTCGCATCCCGGAGTTTCCCTTCCATTTCCAGAATATCAGTTTCTAGTCGCACTAGCGCTGCCTGTTTTTCTCTCTTAGTGCCGGCGATCTGAGAGATAGCCGTCCCTCGTATTACGACCTTGTAGGCCTCCCACAATACCTGCGCCGAGTCTACCGAGTGCTCATTTTCAAGAAAGTAATGCTCTGTGTCGCACACAATTGTGTCATGTACCTGGGGGATCTTAAGATACATGGGATTAAGCGGGCCGTCCTTCCTCTTTGTGGCTCCTCCACCTCCATCCGGACCGAGATGGGCGAGTGATCTGATATACCCCTTGCAAGGTGATTCACCTCTCTAATATGTTCTAGTTGGCCCACCGGTGTTATAATATAGTCTATCCTTGACATGCTGCAAAGGGCCCCAGAGTAGACCGTGTATTGCTGTTCCGTGGGATGGAGCGCCCTCCAGGTGTCCACGACACCCATTGCTCCCAGAAAATTATGGATTTGTGTGCGAGCCGGCGGTAGGTCTCTTGAGGGCCAGTGGTCTAGCCTATCAGAGACGATTGAGTTGAAGTCTCCCCCTATCATGAGTCTCCCCTCAGGCAGGGAGAGTAAGAGATCACCCAGATCTTTGAAGGCAAGGGCTTGGAGGCCAGGTGGTACGTATACAGAGACTAGATTTAATGTACTCCCCTCCCAACACCCTGAGATGGCCACGAATCTACCCAGATTGTCTGTCCATATGCGATCAGTCGTCATCTGAAAATGTTTCCAGGTCATTATCCCCACGCCCTGGGATCCAGAGCCAAACGCAGAGTGTGCCACTAATTTGAACCCCCATCTTGTCAGAGCCTGGCATGCGTTACCCAGTAAGTGTGTTTCTTGAAGTAAAATCATGTCAGGTGAGTGTCTTTTTACATATTGAAGCACTATGCCCCTTTTCAACTTATCCCCCAACCCATTGACGTTCCAGGACAGTAATTTAAGTCAGTGTGTTGATGGTAGTCCCATGTCTACGCGGCGTACTAATCTGTTCTATCAGGGGAGTCCCCACAGGTGTCCCACTTTCTTGGCTAGCTGCCTTCGTGCAGTCAGTCTTGTCCAGCGCAGGCTTAATTACTTCAAGTGCAAGCATTGCAGTGGCACTGTAGCAACACCTCTTATCGACCTTCTCCGAACTTTGAACAAACCTAACAAAAGAAACCCTCCCTCCCTCATGTCTCCGTGTGGGACAGACTGTGTCCCAGTGCAATCGAACGTGAGTGTGTCGTAATTTCTCAGTGACCGGAGTCCCACCCCCCATCAAACAATAACTGTTCCCCCCTCCCTGCCTCCCTGCATGGGGGTATCGGAACCTCCCGCCACCCCAACATTGCAGAGCACCTATCGCCCACCCCTAAAACTTGTGGTACGTGTGCCAACCCCACACCCGTTCTGCCATGATTCCAGTGAGATATTGAAACAATGGTACGATTTTCCGGACAACCCAGTTCACTTATCCATTGTGCAGTGTCAAGTTTCTAATGAGGGATAATCTGTAGCATCTTGCATTACAACAAGTTTGTGGCCTTCGTGGGAGATAAGACCATCAGTGGTCCAAAGAAAGAGTCATGGCAGACTTTGTATTGTCACAATAAAGGATACAGACCAGTTATTTTCTTTCACCGTCAGTCATTAGACTTTCGCCAGGTGTGGACCCCGTGCTCTGCTCTGCCCGAGTCTGCCCCTGTCTATCTCGTGAGTTCTGGTGGTTCTTCTTCCCTGCTACCCGCCATCCGTCGAGCCAGTCCCATGCCTCATCAGGGGTGTTGAAGAACCATGCCTTACCCTCTGCTTCCACTCGCAGTTTGGCAGGGAAGGGCATGGCGTATTTGATGTTCTTCTCACGCAGGGCTCTTTTGATTTCGAGGAAGCTACATCTTTGGCGTTGGACCCTGAGCGTAAAGTCAGGGAAGAAGGTCACCCTGCTATTTTCGAATTCAATTGGTGGTGCCGTTCGAGCCGTATGTAAAATTATATCTCTGTCTCTGTAATTGAAGACTCTTGCTACTATGGGCCGTGGGGGTGCTCCAGGTTTGGGTCTGCCTCCGGGCACCCTGTGTGCCTGCTCAATCGTGAAGAATTTCGACAATCTCGTGGGTTGTAGGTGTTTTGTGACCAGATCCTCTACAAACAGATCCGCTGTTTGTCCCTCGGCGCACGAGAGATGATTAATAGTTATTTTGGCAGCGATGACAAGGGCGATGGGTGGTGCAAGCTGCAGTGGCCTCCCGGTCAGAGCCCTGTCACTTAATATTTTACAAATTAAGCACTGCTAGACAGCTGGTAAACAAGACACAGAGGGTGTGCTTTAGGTCACCTCCCTTCAGCTGCTGGATTGTTTGGAACAGGCACTACTGCGAGAAAGTGCCACTCACATCTTGAATTAGTCTAGAAGATTATTTCTCTCGCACATCCATTCTGTTGCCCATTGGATGTATTATTCCACCTCTTCGGGTGTGCTAGTTCCATTGCAGTGCATACGGTACAATGTTTTCAAATCCACACCGGACAAGGCAGGACCACTCTCCACCAATCCAGTCAAATGAAAGAAGTCTTGTATAAAATAATAAATAAACAGTATAGACCCGACAAACAAATGATTGGAGTATCTCCATTTAGTATTATTAATAATCTCTGGGATGCGTAGTAAAAAACAGGCTATTAAGTATGAAACATTAAAAGTGAGGTGGATAATCCCTTGTAAAACAGGAGTGATGTACAAAGGATGCCAGTTCTGAGGAACGCTTTGTGAATATTCAGGTTTCCTCTAGTGAGGTCATAGCACACTGCATTAACATTTTAAACTGGGGAGTATGCAAAGTGCTCTGTGGGTAATTATAACCACAGGACCCTGCTAAGAAAGCACTAACCCTAATGAAACAACTCTCTTGGCCCTATACCCTCAGTGGGACCCACTCAATGAACACGTGTAGGATATCTAAAAGAAATAAGTGTTTCTCCTTATAGTACTTTGGGCTCTTTTATGCGTGGAAGTTTGTCCGGAAACAATGAAGATAAATCAAAGTAGTTTTTTTTTCACAGAGCGCTCTACCCTTTTCCAACAGGTACATTTCCTCTTGAATTGCCACTTCATTAGACTGTATGACAAATTTAAAACTACAACGCCATCTCAACATGACACAATATGACTTTATACTCTAAAGGAATAATTGTAAATGTATATAGTTCGCGTAAAACTGGGTGAGAAGGAGTTTTTTGTGGTTTATTTCTTTACTCCAATTCCTTTTAGGTACAACTTATTTTAAAAAACAGAAAGAAACACTGGGGGTGGATTTTTATAAAATATATGCAATTTGCTTACTAACAGAGGCCATTGTTGCTATGAACTTCATATGTTTTAAAGCAATTTGAGTTATGTTTTGGCTAACAAGAAGATTAGTACTGCAAAGAAAACACATCTGGCACTAGAAGAAAGCCTGTGCTTCAGCAGTATTAGATAGGTGTTTCAATTCATGGTTGACTGAAGATTTTATTTAACTTTTTAATAAAATTGTTTTTGGCATGTGGCAGGGACTATTGGGTGAACACAAAAGCCAACTTAAAAACAAGGCTCTGCTTCTGAAAGCAACGCATTCTGCATTATAACCAAATGCCTAATTGAAGTATGATCTAAAAAGGTATGTAAAAGCTCTATAATAGGCGTCACGTGTTATTTCGTAAGAATATATTCTTGTGTAGAAAAAAGATCCTCGTTAATAACAACACCTGGAAAATGTTATACAACATTTACATACTTTTCTTGATCCTAGTTAAAGTAAGCCTTTCTTTCCTAATTTAGCTGTGTAGCTTTTACTGTTGAAAGGCAAAGTTGCCACATTTGGGATATTTTAGTTCCATCTATTAGCATTGGGCTTTTTCCTAAACAAATTTTCTTTTTTTTTTAAAAATAAAAAAAAGTCATACTTGTACCAACTGATCCTGCCTCCTACATTAGCAATGCTCGAACGGTTGCTGTCCTTGTACTGTGTATTAATTCTTTCTCTCACACTTCTGCTTTGTCTTTTCCTTCTCTTGCCTTTTCCCTCCACCTTCACTAAGACTTCAAGATGCTGCACATTTCCCACCAAAGATTGAGAGTGGTGAAAACTCCCACCACCCTTTCCAGATGGGCCACTTTACTTTTTTTTCACTTTTACATTTAAGGCTTCAGCAATTACCTGTCACTGCAGCAGATTGGAATTTAACTAGTAATACCTGCAGGCTTTCTTGCCCCACCTCCTCTACCAGGGCCGGACTGGGAACCGAAACCGGCCCTGGCAAACTGCTCAGCCGCCCCCCCCTGGGGTGAGAGGGGGGTGTAGCCGAGCAGTTTGCGAGAGCCGGTTTCGGCCGATTTTGTAACAGGGGGCCGATATTGCCGACCCCCGGTAACAAAAACAGCCCCCCAGGGGCCCAAAAACCGGCCCACACCCTAGCGGCCCACCGGGGAAACGCCTGCTGCCCGCTACGGCCAGTCCGGCCCTGTCCTCTACTGACATGTTTGTGCTCTCCATGTCCCCTTTACTTCCTTCCTGTGACCCCTTTGCCTCGTGTCTCTATTTTCCCTCCAATCTTCACCCTCTTCTCTGTACCTGGGACCTCCTCATTCTGCCTCTGATGATCCAGCCTCCATTCTTTGTGCCCAAATCCCTCTGGCACGCCGGCCTGCCTTCTCTGTCTTATAGCCCGTCTTTCCCGATCCCTCCCTGTATATCCTTCCCATTTCAACAGTACACATCACTCCCTGCTTGGGTCACTTCTTCTCTTCTCCTTGCTGCTCCTGGTAAATTCTATGGAAAAACATCTGCCTCCAGACCAAAAGTGCAGTATATGCTAATGGTTGGTTCTGTCGACAAAGGTAGAATTGCTTCAGAACATTTTGCTTGTCCTGACCACTAGGGAAAGCATTCAATAGATACCACAAAACGTTCTGAAGCAATTCTACCTTTCTGGACAGAACCAACTGTTAGCATATACTGTTCTAGTTCCCCAGGTTCTGTGAGATACTGGGCTACCCCATTAATCTTCACCAGACCAAAAGTGAGCATGAGCGCCACACATTTTACACAGTGTTGTTGCGAAGATTTCTCCTTAAAGATGCCTTCACTCCAATGTCACTTGAAATGTTTGGCTGGCTTACAAAGTTTAAAGCTACACATATTTATTGTGATAAATTGAAAGCACCTGGTTGCCTATATTTCTTAGAAAAAAAATCACCCAGTGTTTCTTTTTGCTTCCAATTTTTACTATTGGCCACATCAATTTTGGGAGAATATTAATAAGTTTGCATGTGTTAGCACATTAAAGCCAGACTTATTTGCTTCGCTAATGTTTGTTTTTAATTATGTTTTAATACATATAGCAACAAAACAACACTACAGATAGCACTGAGCAAGATGGACATAGCCAAGGATCACATAGTACCCCTATAAGGAAACACACAATAAGCATTTTGTTTCGGCCTGGATCTTCCACTTCAGCCTTTTGAAAATCACACCCTGGAGACAGCTAATAAATGTGACCTAGAATTCCAAAAACATCTTTCCATTTCAGTCACATTTGCATGACATAATCTGACTCCTTAACAACTTTACACTGTTTAAAGATCTGCCTCTCCACAGAGGAGAAGATCGCAGGCGCTTGATCATGACTGATTATGATCTTTTGATTACATAGGGAGGAGAGGTGCTTTCCTAGATCCAGTTCGTTTTTTTTTTTTTTGTGTTGGTGGAGGGTGGTGGGTCTCTTTCCAGGAAAGAAAAAAAAAACTGTGAACAGTGTCCTGCGGGTTACAGTGTAGTGTGTGATGTTTTGGCTTTTGGATAAAGTAAAAAATATTTCACTGTTTCGGCTTAGAACAGCGGAACTAGACAAGAGAGTGAACAGAGAGGAAGGAGAAGATTTGAAAGAATAGGAGTAATGTCACTGCAGCGCCAAAAAGAAATATGAATGAGCACATATGATCAACCAAATATATGGCAGACTGCATAGGGTTTTGAGACTAAGAGCACTTGTAGTTGTTCAAAGTTCAGGACAAATTAAACGCAACCAAACCACATCTTCCAAGAAATCACATCAAATTACTGCATGCAGTCTTATTCGGAGACAGAAGCAACAAAGTCAGTGTGACGCATTCATAAATCTGTGAGCGTGCACTTTTATTGTGAAGAAATAATTGATGTATGAGTGAGATTTATGTGCTCAGGAGTAAAAGGAGAAAACTCTTTGTGTGCTATTTAAGCCCCTGCGTGCCTGTGCAAAAGCAAAACCACCCAGCCTTGTGAGTGAATGACACTGTCGTTGTTTTGGTTAAGATCTGTCATGCAAATTTGACGTCTCCAAATGGAAATCCCCATCCACTATCGGCTTGCCCCAGGGAGGGCCAGTCCAGTTGAACCTGAAGTGTTTTCGGAGTAGCAACAAGTACAGTGTATCTACCCCAACCTGTGAGGTTACAATAGTTTCCCACTCAATATGTTTCCTGAAGGAAAATCACTTCACCACCCAGTATGCATATTGTCCACGGGACCACTTTTCTTTAATTCTCGTTTTATTAACTGCTGGCATTCTACATCATGAAACACAATTGTCATGGCAGATGTCAGTTAAGTAAGCAATTATTTCCCTGCTAGTCTCGAGCTGTCACGTTTTGGGCTCAATTTATGTATACAAATTTACCATATCACACATTTGCCAAACATAAACCATCAGAAACACCCTGTGAGCCTAGAACGGCCCATGGCCCTATTGCAGGGTAAAGCGTGGTAAAATGTTAATTATAGGCTTTCTCTCCTCACTACTCTAACTGTACTGGTCCCTTTACGATTTGACAATCTGAAGCGTTTCCATTTACCACAGTGGCAATAAAACTGTGATCAATATTTCTCCGCCGACAGGAGGGGTAGAAATTAGGGTGACCAAACACCACGTTAGCTGTCCAATGAGAATCATTAATTGACAGCCAACTCACAAATTGGAAATTTAGGTACACCACTCTTAAGACCATGCTACAGAAATAAAGAATAGCGACAGGAAGTCCCAACCTCCCGAAGAAGTTAAGTCGAGTCAGGATAATGCACATCAAAAGCTCTGCAACACGAAATAAAAGAAGTTAAAGGAAGTAACACCTGATGTTCTGCCAGGGCTCGATGATTCTCCCTGCAACGCATTGTCATTGCGACACAGCACAGTTTGAATGGAAGAATCAACAGGACTCAATAATACACACAGACACAGTGACGGCTCTTCCGCTAAGGCGGAGGAGCATCGTCCCACTGCTCAAAAGGAAAAATAAAACAAATATAACGTATCATTATTATCATTTTATTTTTCCTATTGCAGTCAGTGGCGGGGTGGGGCTGGCCAGAGCAGGGGGAGGAGTGGTTTGCACTCCCTAAGGGAGAATGACTGTTTGGCGAGCCCACTTGGCCCTCCCTTTGGGGTTTCTTCTTTTATAAACTTTTTAAGATCGTCCCAGTGAGGTGGCATCACACCAGCATCAAAAGACAATTACATGTCCATATTTGCATAGTGCCACCTAAGACACTTGCAACAATAAGACGTTTTCTCATGCTAGTAATGAGAAACAAAAGATTCTCAAGTCCTCATAGACCTAACACTGGTGGGAAAGAAATGTAAAGTTGCATTTTAAAGTAACAGCTGCAATCCTGTTCTCACAGGAATATTTCACACAATATGGCACACGATCATATCAGTAGCAAATGTTAACCAAGAAAACATCTCTGGAAGCGATTATAGGCCTAGAAGTAGTGAACAATCTAACCAAGCACAACAACTGTACCTTTTTTGACAAATCAAGAGCTTTAAGTTATCTACCTGATGAGGAAACAAAGAATATGCAGAAACAAAACACAAAGGCCTCCATACAAAGACTTTAAGCTGAATTCTTCATTTGAATTTTCAATTATGCACACAAATTCTTTTTGAAAAACTAGTTAATAACGACCTGAAGGAGCTCTTCCTTCCTTTATAGAAATCTTCAATAACATGTCCCAGGATGAACTAATATGTCTGCATAACTTAGTAAGCAGCGAAAAAAATCACAATAAAGACTGCGAACGAAGAGGTGGGGGTTTGCAATTGTTTTCATGAGTACAAGTTACTATGAACAGCTCATCAGGAAACATGTACTGGATACCAAAACACATATTCTTCACCATGAGCTGATAGTACAATAAACAGACATCTTATGCAATAAGCTTCTAGAAAAAGGTTATCCTAGACGCCTAGTTAAATCCTCCATGAAACTCTTGTGGTATAGCCCCAGAGATGTTATTATGCAAAGAAGAGATAACCTACCATTCGAGAAATTGGTCTGTGTTACTACCTACACCAACAAAATTGTGAACATAATTAAAAATACTGGTTTGATCTTAGAAACATAGGGAGACTCTCTGAAATCCCACTATTCTAGTATTAAAAAGGCAAGAATATCAAAGATCATCTTGTACATGCCAATTCCAACATCAATAAAATCGCAGGGGGATATCCTAGCATGCTGGGGCTTGGATCCTATTAGAGGCCACTTCAAATGTGAAAACTGTGTAGCCAGCCAGCCAGCTTGCGCACAACATCTGTGTATTTGAACATGGAAACATCAAGGTATCTCTGCAACATCTAATAATGTGGTGTAAGTCATATTGTGCCCCTGTGGCTTGATTTATATTGGACAAACATCACAACAGGTCAAAGTCAGGATTGGACAACACAGGAGCCGTATCAGATGCAAAATAGAAATGGCACCGCTGGTGTTGCACTACATGGAACATGGCTACACCCCAGATAACATCAGTTGGCAAGTGATAGAGAAGGATCTTCCATCACCAAGGGGTGGTGACTTATCCCACACCCTACAACACTTGAAATGCAAATGGATTGATAAATGTGACCCAATTAAGATTGGACTCAATTCCATGGAAGAGTGACGCAATTTCATTTCTCTCATAAATGAATGCTCTATTACCAGTACTAACAAACTATTCTGGACATGATGAAATATAAGAAAGTGTGTACTGAGGTGTAGAGCTACATCATTGGACTGTACACATTTAATATTGTGTTTTTTATTTATTTGTGTTGCTATAATGGCTTCACCACATAATGACCTTCAAAAACTCTTTCTGGCTCTTTCGTTCGCGTGATCACTGTGCATGCTATTAATGTTTCTCTTGACACAATATAACTGTTATCATTTAATTTTATGACCTTACTATATGGCTTTGTAAACAATATCTGTGTTTGATTTTTGCTGTTGATTTCTTAAAGATATTGTTATGGTTCATGTTCCCCTCTATTACATTTAGAGTATTTCTGGCTATTCCTTAGAATGCACCACGGAGTATTTTTTTACCCGACCCCTTGACAGTTCCTTGCACACAGGTCCTCCCCGGGCCCCAAGCCACGTTTCTATGGCAACTCCCTAGTGCCACGCCCACCCGCGAGGACGCTACACGCTCCGTGCCTCGCTTTGAAGTAGGCGTCATAAATGTAGTTGGCGTTTACATGGATCGACTTCCTGAATGACAGTGATGGTCTATCAGGCCGCTCTGTACATACTTGTGCTCCTATTACGGGGGCCGTTTGCCTGCTATAAAGTGTGCCATATTCATATCATGGGTAAGTGACTTTTTGACATTTTCTTGAAACCTATTCATGCAGCCTATTAGCAATTTCTGAGTTTTTTTTTACTTTTTACCCATCTGTTATGCTCAGGCTCTGCCCCGTGAGTATTCATTACCTGTTATATGCGCACATCAGGTGCCACTTATTTACAAATGTATCTGGGACTATGCTCCCATCCATGAGGTTCCTCTCCAGTCATACTTCTAGGAGATCTGTAGGTTTCATCTTCATTTTTATTCATTAACTCCTCATTACATCTGATAGAAGTGGTTCAGTCCTAATTCTTACATTTCCTTGATAGGTTCCCCATGTTATTCCATGTCCTGAAGACACCCTTTCATCTTAATAGGGTCGAAACACCATTGACACCTCTGCAGACAAATCATTAATGATTACAGCACTGTGACTTTAACGTAGTGCTGCTGTATTGTCTAGAAATAATACATTATATGGTTGTTTGCCAAACCAATATACCTTGTACCATATTCAGCTTTTCACGTTTTTTCATGGTTCTGGTATTTCACTTGGGGTTCACTCTACACGTCGTATTGCTTCATTTTTTGGTCTGCAATGTGCAATAAATACATTTTTGATGACTGAAACTTATTGGATGTACTGATCTTCTCTGGTTCGAACCACAACAGTGATTATGCTGTATTACTGATGAATGTTGAAAATGAGTTCCATGTAAACAATTGTATAAGTCTTAATTAGATGCCCAAGTTCACATGGACATTTGGATCGCTCTTGTTTTATTTTAATATAATTTAAACCAAATCAGATTCCAGATCTTGGAAACAGTGACTATTTCCACAGGTGGAAGAGCTCTTGAAAAAACATTTCAAGAACAGAACTTTATTAGATACATATGCTCAATAACTTACAACCGGTGTAGCTTAGTGATAGGGTGGAAATTAAACTAGATTTAATGTCCAATAAGTTCCATATCCTAACAGAGTTTTTACCATGGAACCGACATCCATTGATGGTTCTAATATGCAAATGTCTCGAAGCAAAAGTCAATACAGCAAAATAGACATGTAAAATATCACATATACAACTGATAAATATAAAAGTATTATGGCTTTATGAACACCTTGCATACATGTTTTTATCAACACAATTTGTCATTCAATTATTTATTAGTCAGATATACACTTCTTTATTGAGTCACAACCCTATTAAAGGTAACTTTTGTTAATATACTAAGTTCAATAACTTCTTCAGTTAGCTGACACTGAAACATAAACCATGACATTTATTTTGATTGACCATGCTCATGTTTTTCACTAATTCACAGGTACCCATTCAAACAGTCTCACATATTTTTTTCACTTTCATACACTTTGCTATGTGGCCGATTATACCAGCCAACAGAGAAACAGCTGCCTTTTAGCTGTAGAACAAGACGCTGCAACCACGTGTGACTCCAGGAAAGTAGATTCAGCACCAGTTATCAGATGTGATTAGGTGAGGTCTAAAGACATGCTAAAAATGCTTATTGCTTAACAACATTCCACAAGTTCAGGGTCACCCCACGTTTGACACTGAAACAACAAATACTAAGTTACATTAAGCAGGTACAAAATCTACTAATGTGGGGCCACTGTACCTGCTGTCCCCTGTTTCCCCCCTCCCCTCTTTCCCCTAAACTCAGGGTAGGATCAGTTATGTCAGGTTTCAGGAACAGGTGCATAGCTACCTCCCTCTTTTAACATTCATGGGCTCAGTTAACAGTCTCAGCCCCAATGTTGTTATCTCACCAACGCCAGATCTTTAGAAGGTACCCACACAACATGTCTGGTTCTTCCACCCTCCACTGGGAGGAGATGTGCGGTCTACGAGTGCTTCTGCACTCAGGTCCAGTCCTCGCAAGCAGCATGGGAGGTTGACACCCAGAGTCTGTTTTGACGGGCATGCTCCAAGTACATTGGTGGTCTCCGGCTGCTTGGCTCGGCGGCCTGTTTCAGGGAGTTGGGTGAGTCAAGTGGTGAGTTGAGGCGTAGGGTCCATGGGGCAGCCACAGGTACTTGATTGGGGCAGTGCAGTTCACGGTGATGGGACAGTGGTGCTGTTCACATAGTTTCAGGCAGTCATCAGAGGCATAGTCCACTTCTGCCACAACCTCAAGACTTTTAGTGGCCTGGTCCACTTTGGCACTCTTCAGGGCAGTGCCATGGTGTAGGCCACTTCAGGATCATAGCAGCACATTCCACTCAGGTGCACTTCAGGGCAGTGCCAAGCTGCTGAGGAGCAATGTCAAGGTTACAGTGGCACCATCCACTCAGTCACACTTTGGGTTGTGCCACTATGCGGGCAACTTGGGCAAGAGAGTCTGGTCTCAGTAGCAATGCAGATCACTCTCTCTTGATTCTTTATGGGCAGTTGGACCCTCAGCTTTGTGGTCATGGGATTATGCTTGCCCTGGTCAGTCATTCCTCCTGTAGGTTTGGTGCACTGCCTTCCTATTTTTCCTCAGGCAGCTCAGCCTCCAAGCACTTCAGGACAGGGAGTCATTCTTGTTTCCTGGTCAAACTCCAGGTGATGTCACCTCTCCTCTGGGAAGCTGGCTGTCAAGGCAGCCGCCAGCTCTGATTGCACAGCAGTCCTCTTAGTACTCTGTGGAGCACTCCCAACCTAGGTCGCAGAGAACTCTGAACTGAAACAGGTGTGTCAGCAGCTCCCACTTTTTATAAAGTCAAAGCAGACATGGGATGTGTATTCTGTCTGCCCTCTCAGAGCCAGTTTGGGTTGGTTCTTTTTACATGTGTCCTTTCCAGGCTGTCTACCAGTTACAGCTTTATGTAGAATGATGCTCCTCACAGCAGGGTAATCTCCAGTTTGAAGCACCCACAACAGAGATACAGAGAGGTGTGGGCATTCTGCACTTGAAGATCAACAGCCACACTGAGTAGTTATCAGGGAAGAGACAAAAAGGCTGCCCACCCCCCAATATGGCCCCTTCACACTCCGAACAACAGAGACTGCAGTCCCACCCCTCAACTCCTACCATCTACCACACAGTGGTAAGCATAAAGACTAACTGGCAGCCGCTCTTAGCAAACGAACCTTAGGGAATTTCCCAAATAGGCCCGGTCTCCTCTTTCCCCACTGCATTTGTTAAGTCTCCTCCCTCCAGCTTCAGAAATGTTAGTGTGAGAAATTGGGTTACTGGTTGACTGGGGTGTGAGCCCTGGTCAAGCAGCAACCACAATCCTTGTCAGGGTGAGGCACAAGTCAACCCTAAATTAACCTGTGCTCAGCCCTCTGGTAGCTTGGCACAGAGCAGTAAGGCTTAATTCAGAGGCAATGTGTAAAGTATTTGTGCAACACTTCAAACAGTAATAAAGTGACAAACACCACACAAAAAGGATCCCACACCAAATTAGAACAATAGAGTAATTTTAAATAAACAAAACAAGACCAAAACGACAAAAATCCAATCAGTAGAACCGGAGATATTCAGGTCTAAAGATTTCAGTAAAAATAGCGCCAGAAAGCGCCAACTGGTCATGCCGGACCAGGACAAAGTCACAAGTTGGGGCCAAGCACAAGAGAGTGCTGGCCGGCTACAAGGACCCACTTCAGTTGCTGAACGCAGTACCTTAAATCCTGTTGCGCGGTCTGTGAGGTGTTGCTTTGTGAGGCTTTGCGTTGTCCGGCGTCGATTCCAATGAGGCTGGCAGCTGTGTGGCGAGGGTATGCAGGGCATCAGATCGATTCCGATGGGAGGGGACACAGCAGGGCTTGGCAGAGCACCTTCAAATTCACTTCAAAGGGTCCAAGACTAGGGTGGCCCCATTTGGGAGGGCATGACTCACAGATAGCAGAGTCCAAGTGCTGGGTTCAAGGTTGTTGGAAGCCTGTTGTGTCGCTAAGGCTTTTGATCAGGAGGCCAGCCATTTAGCCCTTAGAGTCACTCTGGGGTCCTGGGTTCAGAGTTACAGGTCCAGTCCTTCTCACCCAGGCAAAAGGGAAGCAGGCCAGCACAGAAGGGCAGCAGCCTTTCAGAGCAGCAGTCCTGCAGAGTGGCAGTCCTTCTTCCTGGCAGAGTATCCACAGGTCCAGAAGTGAACTGAAGAGTTTGTGTCTGAGGTCCATTATGTATACCCAGTTGTTCCTTTGAAGGGGGAGTAGCTTCTAAAGGGATGCCTTTAAAGTGCACAGATGCCCTGCCTTCCTTGCCCTTGCCCCAGACCAACTACTGGAGGTATGCAGCCCTTTGTGTGGAGGCAGGATACAGACTATCTAAGCGTAAGTGGGCGTGTGCCCAGCTCCTCCTTCCCATCCTGCCAGGGATGGCCCATCAGGCACACCTAAGTTCTCTATTACAGAGATCGGTCCACCGAAAACAACATGAAGGTGGTAGACGCTACCCATTATATGCCAATAAAGACAATACAGAACTGAAACAGATCCATAAAACATGCACAAGCCACCGGCAAGTGCAGTTTTTTAGTCCCAAAGCTTAATCAAAATTGAATATTGTTTCATAGAGCTGAGTAGCACAGAGATCGTTCCTCCTAATGTGACATGAATGTGTTAGCACTACTGTGCATGTGCAGGTCAAAGAATATTTCAATATAATTAACACAAACGTGGTTCCACAGCCACTTATAAAAACACTGACATCATTATACAAATGTTAATACTTATGTACTGACTTAGTGATAACTATTGTATCGTACCACTACACACCAACATAACATAGTGGATTTGAAGAACTGTGTGCACAAACAATACAGAGTGAGTCATAAATAGAAGTATTGCTTTTTATAGTCTTTCAATTGTTGAAGTATTACACATTCATGAACCTATTGTGAATATTTTCTGAATATTTTGTATCCTGCTGCATACTAGTCTTTACTGTTTACAAATATCGTTAATTTACAATTGCACATTGTCCCTTATCTTTAACCTTTATATATACTCCTAATGAAGCTATCTAAATGCATGAAATGCACTGAATTTTGAAAATCTGTACACATGTGCAACTGATGTGATTGAATAGAATTAAAGAAGAAAGTGAATATTGCTACAATGGCTCCAGCAATTTAAAAAAAAAAAAAAGAAATTGACACATCTGGTAATGAACAAAAGGAATTAATTTGGGCCACTGGGAGTGACTTGGGTCGCATTCCAGTCCACTGTTTTTTTGCCCACTACTGTGCCACACTAGACAGAGACCAGCCATATGCAAATCAGTCATGATCCTGCTCCAAAAGGAGCAGTTCACCTTGAACTGTCAGACCAAGTCCACACAGGACATGAAAACAAGCAACTCCAGACCGGTATACTAAAGCCTCATCAGTGAGGTACGGATTTAGCCCACTGTCACAGAGACCATGGGACCCATATCCCTTAGGCAACAAATAACAGAGTGACTGAGGAATGCTTGAATTAATTTCAGCAAACGATTGCTCGGGCCACAGGAATTAAGCTATACCTCATTCATGAATCCCAAATAGGCCTAAGCTGGTCTCTGTTTGCTTGTGTCCATCTGGAGAGAACCTGGCTTTGTGGTTCGAACTGTACAGTTCCTGTTAGAGCAGGACCAGTCTGATTTGCGTACAACTGGTCACTGTCTATAGTGGCATACCGGACAAACAAATTATGAACTGAGATGCAGCACTGAGTAATTACCAGTGGCTGAGATGAATTCAAGCATTCCATCCATCACCTTTTGTTTTCCTCAGTGCAATGGGAGAGGGAGCATTCGATATGTCCTGATCATTTTAATATAGCACGGAAGAGTTGCAGCCCTAAAATGAATCCATGAGGAGCCCTAAACCTTGGACCTTGCATGCAAAGTTGACTCACCTTGCGTGACTGAGGGCAGGTACTGTTGTAGCAGTTGATTCTCTTGGTGGATGCAGGAGTCTGGAGTCATGGTGTTCTTTTGACTGTTTCGGGTAAAGGGTTCCCCCTGCATTAGTTGGTGGTTTGCCACAACCATTCTTCTACAGAAGATCGAGTTGTGGTCGGCCCCACTGTGCTGTCAAGCTTCACTACCAGGGGCTGATCCACGTTCTCACCTTACTCAATGTTTCTTACCACTTTATACCCCATTGGCTTGGCTGATGCCTCAGGAGGGCAGCACAGCCGTGGCAGACATCTTGTAACCTGCTCAATTTAAGGAAGCCACTACAAAAAGAACGAAATGCAGTAATACAATGATTCTCAAATTGCTAGTCTGTTGTGTGCTCCAGTGTTCCTGCATCCCAAAATACTGCCATTTGCTACATGATACCTTTCTGATTCCATGTTATTACTCCCTGTCTTGCTCCTTCCTAACATAGGCACTTTTCTGGTATTTAGTCTTCTGCATACCAACCTATTTCTACTTTTGGACATGTTTTGAATTTCTACCACTCTGTAATCAACCACCTCCTTAAAAAGTAATTGGTGGGGGGGGGACGTGGCCAACCGCCGAGCAAGATGGCCGCAACCTAGAGCGGCTCCGACTGAGCACACCCATTTCCCGTTAAAATCCGTCCACAAATCCGGAGATACTGCGTGAAGAATCGCAGTTTACTGTACCGGAGCACACCCGTAAGATCCTGAGTGAAGACCCGGGCAAATTTAATCAAGCCAAGGCGGAGAACGACGAGTTCGCCCTGACGACGGACCCGACTGCGTGGTTCACATTGTGGAGGAGGGGCGCCCGGGAGCATCGATGCAGGAAGGAAAAAAAGGACCCAACGAGCGATCGGAGGGGTGCGCAGCCTCAAATGCGCCAATTTATGATCTGTTCCGGTACGCGCCCTGTCCCCAGTGATCGCCACCAGCAGCGAAGCCTGAAGAAGCGGCAGGAGACGCACTTGGTGATCCGCTTACCTTGAGGAGCCCGACTCATTTCTGTGCCCGGGGACGCCGGGTGGAGGCAGACTGCACCCGCTCCTGACATCGCACCCCAGTTTGCAGAGCTGCCGGAGGTCCGAGGTAGCTCTGCACTGCCCGGGGTGTGCTGTGGGTGACCAGAAGAAGCATCAGAAATACGATTAGAGTCGGGGCTCCTGTTTGGTTGCCTGTCCTTGTTGGCAGTTACTCCGAAGTGGGCCAAACAACTAGAAGGGCACACGGCTGATTTCTGAAATTCTCCTACGACACAGTGAGTGTGGAATGAGCATATTAGTTCCTCTAAAAGCAGCTCGCCGCAGTGATCCTTCATAGCGCCACCCGCCACTAAATTTGCAATATCCGATGTGACTGAGCGGGCGCAGCCGCTCCCTACTGCTTTGGCGGCTGCTCTGGCCTGTCGTCGCTGTGGACCTAGCGTGCTGACCGGGGGTGCGGTGGCATATCTGACACTCTGCCAATAACTTGCGGGGGGCGCAATAGTGACACAGGCTTCTATACCCCGAGAGGGCTACCAGCTCTGGGGAATCCAAACGATACCCTGCAACTCACCGTACGGTGGCCGAAGAGTAATAGAGGGCCCTGTAACGCCCCAGAGACCTAGGGGCCGTAGATAAGGCGCATCGTCTATCGAAGTGGGACCACCCATGCAGCGGGAGAAGTGACGTTGGAAGTCTACAACAAATAGTGAACGATCTGCGCCTCCCCGAAATTCAAAAGCAGATTTAATACCCGGAGCTGGTAACGGAAAGTTATCAACTGGGCATTACTCACCAGTTGCCTTCGGTGTCCATAGAGACCCACGATGGCTGGGGGTCGGAGCACCAAATCCTCTACGCAGACTAAATTGGACAAATATGCATGGAATAAGGGAGCGGGACCAAGAGATGCAGACGCGGATGACCTGCCAGAGAAACAACAAGACGGCGAAGGCTCGCCAGAGCCGACCCTTCAAGACATAATGACGGCTATCATGACGGTGAGAATGTCACTCGAGACCAGGATTGATTCAGTATCCACTGAGGTTTCCCTAATACGAGCGGATATGCGCAATATGAATTCTAGAATCAAAGAAGTTGAATCGACCACCAGCTCCCTGGTTAAAGATACATCCGCCCTTCAACAAAGGATGACTGATTTACACGCCCACAGTGAAAGGATGGAGGCCCAGCTTGACGAATACAAAGGGCGGTCTAGGCGCAACAATGTGCGCATTCTTGAAATTCCGGAGCGAGATGAGGGACAGACAGGGGATTTATTTGTGGAAGACCTGATCACGAACTACCTAAAACCCACAAGATTGTCAAACTTCTTTACGAGCGAGCGCACAGGGTGCCTGGAGGCAGACCTAAACCAGGAGCACCTCCAAGGCCCATAGTGGCGAGAGTCTTCAACTATAGGGATAGAAACATCATTCTGCAAACGGCTCGAACGGCTCCACCAATTGAGCTAGAAAATAGTAAAGTGACCTTCTTCCCTGACTTTACGCTCAAGGTCCAGCGCCAACGACGCAGCTTCCTCGACATCAAAAGAGCTCTCCGGGAAAAAGACATCAAATATGCTATGCTCTTCCCAGCCAAGCTGCGAGTGGAAGCAGAGGGTAAAGCTTGGTTCTTCAACACCCCCGAGGAGGCATGGGACTGGCTTGAAGGTTGGCGAGTAGCGGGAAGGAAGAACCAGCAATCCCTACGAGACAGACAGGGGCAGATTCGAGCGGAGAAGAGCACAGGATCCTCATCTGACGAAAGTCCGACGACTGACGGCATAAAGAAATAGTTGGTCTGTATCCTTTACTGTGAACATAATAAAGTGTATCACAACTCGCCTTTTGAGCCACAGACATACTCAATTTCCAAGAGGTCCGAAAGCTTATCAAAATATAAGATGCTATAGACTGTCCCCCAGTAGGAAAGAGAGACTGCACATCGGAAAAGGGGACTGGGCGGTCCACGAAATAGAGACAATGCTTCAGGATCTCACTATATTTATGGCAGAACGGGTGTGGGGTTGGCCCACATACCCAAAGTTTTAGGGGTGGGCGATAGGCACTCTGCAAAGTTGGGGGGGCGGGAGGTACCGATACCTCCATGCAGGGAGGCAGGGAGGGGGGTGCAGTTAAGATCTGAGGGGGGGTGGGATTCCTGTCACCTATAATCTTTGACACACTTACGACCGAATGCACTGGGGTACAGTTCACTCCACAAGGAGACAGGAGGGGGGGCGGGATTGTTCAGTTAGGTTTGTTAACAGTTTTGACAAGGTAGACATGAAGCGTCAATATGGGGCCATCGCATTTCGTACATTCGAAGCAATCAAGCTAGCGCTGGGCGGGGCTGACGGGTCGGAGACAGCTAACCAAGACAGTGAGACATGCGTGGGGATTCCCCTGATAGAACACATTAGTGCAATACTAAGACATGGGGCCACCTGCGGCGCACGGACTTAAATTACTGTCCTGGAATGTCAATGGGTTGGGAGACAAGTTGAAAAGGGGCGTAGTGCTCCAATATATAAAACGACACTCACCCGACGTCATACTGCTCCAAGAGAGACACTTGCTGGGTAACGCATGCAAGGCACTAACGAGATGGGGGTTCAAATTAGTGTCACACTCAGCGTTTGGCTCTGGGTCTCAGGGCGTAGGAATAATGACTCATAAGAATTTTCAGCTGACAACTGATCGCATATGGACGGATAATCTGGGTAGATTTGTGGCAATCTCGGGGAGCTGGGAGGGGCGTACTCTAAATTTAGTCTCTGCATACGTGCCACACGGCCTTCAAGCCCTGGCCTTTAAAGACCTGGGTGATCTCCTACTCTCCCTGCCAGAGGGGAGACTAGTGCTTGGGGGGCGACTTTAACTCAATCGTCTCAGATAGGCTAGATCGCTGGCCCCCAAGAGACCTACCGCCGTCTCGTACACAAATCCATAATTTTCTGGGAGCAATGGGTCTTGTAGACACCTGAAGGGAGCTCCTCCCCACGGAACAGCAATACACGTTCTATTCCGGCGCCCACCATAGTATGTCGAGAATAGACTACATTATCACATCGGCAGACCAATTAGATTGCATTAGGGAGGTGAACCACCTAGCAAGGGGTATATCAGATCACTCGTCCCTCTGGGTCCGGATGGAGGTGGGGGAGCCACAAATAGGAAAGACGGCCCCAATTAACCCATGGTATCTTAAGAACCCTCAGGTACACGAAAAGATTGTACGCGACACAGAGCTTTACTTTCAAGAAAATTAACACTTGGTTGATTCAGCGCAGGTATTGTGGGAGGCCTACAAGGTAGTGAAACGGGGGACGGCTATTTCTCAGATTGCCGGCATCAAGAGAGAAAAACAGGCAGCGCTAGTGCGACTAGAAACTGAAATCCTGTGTATGGTGGGGAAGCTCCGGGACGGGCACTCAGATGAGTTACGACATGCCCTACGACTTAAAACAAAAGAATATTTAGCTCTGATCACCGATGCGGCCAAAGCATGATACAGAGCGACACTCAGTAGAATCTACGATGTTGGTGATAAGGCCGGGAAACTGCTGGCCTGGCTAGATCGCAGGGAGCAGGCCAAAATAGTGGTAGTAGACTTGGTGGACGATGCCGGAAATAGAACCACTGACCGGCAGGAGATTGCGAACACATTTGGGGACTATTATCGGAATATATATACGTCCCAAACGTCTCACACAGAAGCAGACGCGCTCTGTTACGTGATATCTCTTTACCCACGCTCTCAGATGAGGAAAGGACAGACCTGGAAAAAGACCTAGAAAGCACAGAGGTAGAAAATGCCATACAAGCCCTGCGAGTGGGCAAAGCGTCGGGCCCCAATGGCTTGCCCATTGAATTATATAAACTTGCCCCAAGCAAAATCGCTCCATTTTTGATTAAGATGTTTCAGGAGAGTTGCGAGGTAGGATCGCTCCCAACTGACCAACGGTTAGCTAATGTAGTAGTCATGCACAAGAGTGGAAAACCCAAGAATCTATGTTCCTCCTATAGGCCAATATCGCTGCTTAACGCCGAAGCCAAGATCCTGGCTAAAATTCTAGCTACTCGCTTGCTACGAGTTATCACAACGTTAGTGCATCCCAACCAGTCTGGCTTTATGCCAGCCAGAAATACCTCTATTAATTTGCGGAGATTACAGGGCGTACTGGCCCGGGCTCATACGATACAAGAAGACGCGGCGGTGGTATCTTTAGATGCGGCCATGGCGTTTGACACGGTCGAATGGTCCTATATGTTCTCAGTATTGAGGAAGCTGGGATTTGGCCCTAACTTTCTGAAATGGGTTCATTTACTGTACGCAGAACCGTTGGCCCAAATAGTGGTCAATAACCGAAAATCCCCAATATTCACACTGGGAAGAAGTACCAGACAGGGCTGCCCTCTGTCCCCATTGCTCTTCACCCTTGTGCTGGAGCCCTTGGCAATGTGGATACGGAAAGACCCCATTATTAGAGGGCTCAGGTGGGCTGATGACTGGGAAGACCGCATTTCATTGTATGCTGATGATATTCTACTATAACATGGCATCGCCGGCAGCCTCTTTAAATAGAGTGCTACATATTTTTATAGCCTTCGGACGTTTTTCGGGATACAAGATTAATTGGTCCAAGTCAGTCATCTATGTTCTTAGTGGTAAATTGCCCTCCTTACCAAAGGGATTTAATATTACAGAAGCAGAAACAGGATTCAAATATTTGGGGATCCAAGTCTCTAAGGACCCGACTCACTTTTATGAGCGTAACCTTCTCCCCCCGCTGCAAAGACTCAGGAGTGATGTCTTACACTGGAAATCACTTCCATTGTCCCTTCTTGGGCGTGCAGCCCTATTCAAAATGATGTCCCTTCCACGTTTTTTATATGTCCTGCAAAACACGCCACATTCAGTAGGAGCAGAATATTTTAAATCCTTAGATAATGTCCTAAGAGAGCTTTTGTGGGAGGGAAAACCACCCAGGATATCGATTCAAAAGCTGACGAGAGGATGGTATGATGGGGTATAGGCCTCCCAGATATCCAGAGATATTACTGGGCGGCACAACTTACGGCAATAAACCAATGTACGTATAGGCCGCAGGTAGATCCGGAATTTCAAATGGACAGATGGCTACTCCCAGGGGGAGGTTTTGCAGGTGCGCTTTATGTTAACACCACTAAATTGAAATTGTCGGGGCCCACGGGACATGCAGTCCAAGTGTGGCTGACCGCTACGATGAGCCTGGGCTGAAAGGATAAGATTACAATGGCCACACCACTATGGGACGCTGAATTACTTGGAAATTTGAGACACACCAAGGGTTTCGACCAGTGGGATTTAATAGGCATCTCCACGGTTGGGGATCTGTGGGTGACGGGAGGGGTAGTCTCTTTCGCCCAACTGCAGGAGGAATACGACCTTGCTGACACAGAGCATTTTAGGTACCTTCAGATCAGACACGCACTGCAAGCGGCGATAGCAAAGGGAGAAATGCCACCAGATTCCTCTCCACTAGAGGACAGGATATTAGACGGATATCTCCTGGAAAAATCAATATCGTTGATATATAAAAAGCTTATCAACAATATGTCTGACCCTCTCCTCCGACTCAGAGCTAAATGGGACTATGACGTGGCGGGTCTGGACGACGAGGAATGGCTTGAGGCACTAGCTTCCCCCAGAGAAACAGCCATTACCTCCAGGATTAGGCTCATACAACTCAAGATACTCCATAGAACATATCTGGCAGGACCGACGTTAGTGAAGATGGGTTATAGGGCTGACGCGGGCAGGAGGGTACATTTGTACATTTGCTCTGGGAATGTCCGATTATCCAGGGGTACTGGTCTGAATTAACGACAAGTTTGGAGGAAGTAATGGGCAGCAAGATTGATTGCAACATAAAGCTGTGTCTCTTGAATATTTGGGGCCCCACAGATTTAAACACTAAAGAGAGAATATGGGTGACTTTGGGACTGGCAATTGCTAAAAGGAATATAGCGAAGATGTGGAAGGCGCAGGAAGCACCGTCACTGATAGAATGGGAAAAAGACATGGACCATTGCATGTTGATGGAGAGGACAGTATACGAGTCCAGAGGATGCCCCAACAAATGGACACACATTTGGGACAAGTGGAATGTGGGGAGGGATTTGCGATCCCCCCAGCCTAGACGGAGACATGATCCCGGGTAGAATATTCTCACTTTGATTACATGTACATTGTTTGCTATTGATCGTGTAACCATGTCCTTGGTTGGAACCGCACCCGCGAATTACATACTGGCACCTATGTTTGTACACTGTCTTATCTGTGTTGCCTTGTCTTTAATAAACAGTTTTATAAAAATAAAAAAAGTAATTGGTTAAGAAAGCGGCTAGGGGCAGGGTTTGGTAAGCATAACACTGGATATTGTTCACATCACAGCTTTATGGTTTCACATTTACCACGTTCTCCACCATGATGCATCTCCAATACGATCAATGGCAGTTCAGACATCTTAGACCACCCAGATACCAACATTATGGCCTACAACCTACAGTTCCACAAGCTACCATTGAATATTCATTGGAATAGTGCTAGTAGTCGCGGAGTCAAGCAGTGTAGGTTTGAGTACAGTTGCCTGCCAGCAAGGCATCCCTGGTTTGCGACAGATTGACTGTCTTGCCTCACAGAAATTCAAAGGAAGAGGGTGGAAGAGCTAATATGCTTCTACAAAGCTTCAATGCACTGCTATAAAGAGTCATTAATCTCTGCTTCTCCCCTTTTAAATAATCTTTGACTTCAGTTTCAATTGTCTTTGCCTGCTGCTGGTACTAATGCACATAGCTCGAGCATGGTTGATCTAGCTTCAACTTCAAAAAAAGTTACTATAACTCATGATATGTATTTGCAGTTTTTGGCAGATATTTTGTTAAACAAGACCTTTTTTAATAGCTTTGTGAGGAGAGCAATGGTGCCCAATATTTTATGCTGATGTTCTACATCTTTAATTTCCTTCAAAGTCACCTCGCTGGTACAGGAATACTTCAGTTTGTGTGTCCAAGCACACATAAATGCTTCTGTGAAGAATAGCTTTAACACATTCCCAGCAAACCTCCAGCAACGGATGTCAGGTATTACAATGTGGGTTTTTACTCTGCGGGCATTACAACACGTTGACCTTTACAACACGTTGTAATACCATGCTGGACTTTACAAAAAAACTTTATATAAATATATATATATTACCTACTGGCGGTTGCCAGTAGGTAGTTATAGTTATAGGAAAAGCATTTTTTGACTTGCCTATATCTTTGGCGTCGTTTGACAAGTCTTCCGTTTTACAGTTTGTGATATCTGTGGCCGCGACGACTTTGCGAAAAATAACGAGCTCATGCTGGGACATGAAGAGCTCTGATTGGCTGCCAACACTTCAGCCAGGAAGTGTTGGCAGCTATCTGGGGACTCGGCTTCAGCTGAGTCCCACAAAACAAAATTTTTAAAAAAATGAAAAGGGGGCAGGGGAGGAATACCCTGATCCCCAAGACCCTGCCAGGCCAATAAAGCATTTTTAAACCATAAAATTGCAGCGAAAGCGCGGAAAAAAAGAAACAAGCACAGACTACAGCGCTTGCTTTTAAATGACCCCCAGGTGGGCCAGGTTCCGGGGGCATAGCATAAAAATAGGAGGGAGGGCGCACAGGCCCCCTGTTCTAGGGCTTATGAAACCTCAGGGGACAACCACCTCCCTGGGGCATTGCTTTTTATGTATGCGTTGAGATGCCATCAGTGATGTCACTGACCATGTCATGAGTGATGTACTATGTGAGGTCATAAGCAGTGCGTTGCAATGGCATAAGTTATAGTTAGCTCAGGTAACTATAACTGTGGAACTTCACTGGTTTTGTATGAGTGAAATCTGAGCCTAACAATAACATCCATGTAACCTTTGGTTTTTTTCAGTGAATATCTAAAGTTTTTTAATTCTATTTCCGAACTATAACGTACCTGTAACCTTTGGTTTATTAAGTGAATTTCTATGGTTTTTAACTGGTAGTCGAGTTTGCAGAGTGGTGGAGAAAGGGGGCGGGGCCTACAACCAGCTCTCAGGAATCCTGCTGTGTTGGACTTACCGGAGGTAGCAGGAGGGCTTCTGGGCCACCAAGAACCCTCAGCATCCAAGAGGACTACATCTCCCAACCAGCAGTGAGCCAGGAGGTGCATTTGCAGAGTAGTGCAGAAAGGGGGCATGACCTCCTGAGACCTCTCAGCAATCCCGCTGTGGGACATACTGCAGGTAACAGGAGAGCTTGTTGGCCCCCCAAGGACACTCCAGAGCCAAGGGGACTTCATCCCCCAGCCAGCAGTGCACCAGGAGGCGCGTTTGCAGAGTATTGGAGAAAGGGGGCGTGGCCTCCGAAGTCCTCTTAGCAATCACACTGTGTGGTACTTACTAGAGGTAACAGGAGGGCTTGTTGGCCCACAAGGACCCTCAGCATCCAAGGGAACTTCATCCCCCAACCAGCAGTGGGCCAGGAGGCGTGTTTGCTGAGTGATGGAGAAAGGGGGCATGGCCTCCGAAGTCCTCTCACCAATCCCACTTTGTGTGACTTACTGGAGGTAACAGGAGGGTCTTATTGGCCCCCCAAGTACCCTCAGGAGCCAAGGTGTCTTCATCCCCCAACCAGCAGTGTGCCAGGAGGCACGTTTGCAGAGTGGGGAAAAAGGAGGCATGGCCTCCACTGTTTGGGACTTACTGGAGGTAACAGGAGGGCTAGTCGGCCCCCAAGGACCCTCTGCAGCCAAGGGGACTTCATCGCCCAACTAGTTGTGCGCCAGGAGGCGTTTGCAGAGTGGTGATGAAAGGGGGTGGGGGCTCTGGTGACTTGCTGTGCCGGTTTTCTTACTGCTTTTATTTTTATTACGGGAGGGGGCCCATGGCCCCCCTTCCCTGGGCTGATTTGGGCCCAGGGTACCCCATCCACCGGGGCCAGGCCTTTATGAAATGGGGAAGGGGGCCGCGCAGTCCCCCTCCCCGGGCCTGGACTTTTTTTTATTACATTAAAGAGAGGGGCCCGCCAACCTCCCTCCCATGCCGATTTAGACGCCAGGGAATCCATCCCCCAAGGCCAGGCCTTTGCAATTTTTTTTTAAAAGACTAAGGCGATTTCGGCCCCAGGGAACCCAATCCCCCAGGGCCTGGCCTCTGTTGTGCGTTCCCTGGTCCCACCCAAGGCACCCACTGAGCAATGGTGGAGACCGCAGGGGGAGCCTCAAGGCATTACTTTTACACATTGGGAGCTGCTATCATGCAGCTCCCTCTGCGTAAAAGCAATTGTGCTCTGCTTGAGTAAGCAAGAGCAAAATACTCTCACTTGCTGAAAGCAGAGCACAGTTTGCTATGGCTTGGCGGGATGGGTAAAGCTCCCGCCAAGTCATAGCAAACAGCTATGTCCCAGGGGTGGGCACCCCGGGACATAGCAGGAGCCGGTCCTGGGGGGTGGCAGCCCCCAGGGCCATGTATGGCTCCAGGAGGGGGGCCGGTGGCCCCCTCCTTTCTTGTAATTTGCCCCTGGGAGGCGGTGCCCCCGCATTTAATTTTACTTAAGCCCCGGCGACCCCACACTTCTATAAAACATTGTCCAGGGGAGGTGGCGCCCCCCCTGCATTTCAGTAATTCATTACCCCAGGCATTTAATTTTACTTAAGTCCCGGAAAGGTGCCGGACCCCGGGCCGCAGGGGGGCCGCTTGGCCCCCTGCATACTATTACATATGCCCCCGGGTCTTGGCCCACCCAGGGGCTTTTTTGAACACAAGGGCGGGAGTCCGCAATTGTTTTTTTTTTTTTAACTGCAAACTCATCGTGATCTTGAGGTAAAAACTAAAATTAAATGCTTTTTTTGTGTTGCGTTGTGGGGTCCCGAAGGGACCAAGACTCTGCTTACCTTCTTTCTCCACATAAGAATTTAGAGCGTATCTAGCTGATTCAGAATTTGTCTTTCCGACTGCTATACTCCAGGATGCTGATATGGAAGGCCAGTATATATTGGTATATGGTTTACTAGATGGTGCTGAAATTTGCTTTATGAATGTATATGCCCTAATAACAATGCCAATGCTTTGTTTAGGACTAATAGTGAGGTGAGTGCACTGTACATGGACATCCTAGTAATAAATATGGGCAGGAGATTTAAATTGTGTGGTAGATGGCCGGCTGGATAAACGACCCCCAAGGCTCAACACGAAAACAGAAATAACAGAGGCACTGGCTGAGGATATGGAGAATCTACACTGTGTAGGTATCTGGAGGAAGCTACATCTGGGGAGTAAGGACTTCTCATGCTATTCTCCAGTGCATGACATGTACAGCTAGTTAGACCGTATCAAATTCTCTGAGGCCTTAACCCCTAAAATCCAGTTGGTAGCATACATGAAGAACAAGTTACCTAGATTCGGCGACCCATTTCCTGGTAGAGATACTATCTAACCACAGATTCCTCACCTTGTGAATTTAGCCAGGCGCCAGCCTTGATTCAGAAGATTTTCATAGTAGCTTCTGTGCCTGTAGGTGGTATTGTGCTGCTTTGCATCGGGTCCATCCTGCCTCGGATATGACTTCAGAGGGACAGTATCTGCGCCACCTATGTGCACGAACGTCATCTTCATTCTGATCTCTGTCCATGCCATCGGACGTGAACCCCACAGAAATCAGATTATGCCAGTGTGCTGATCTATAGATTGGAATCTTATCAATGGAATATAGGAGTATTTTTCACAGAATGGGGAGGAAGGTGGGTCAGTGAGGAATCTGCAGTTAGGTAGAGCCTCTATCGAAGATAAGTAACTTGTTCTTCCAAAGCAGTACCTTCTCAGATTGTGGTTCTGTGGAATGACTCAGACAAGGATATCCTGCAGGACTGATCGGGCAAAGTGGCCATCCCGTCAGACCTCGATGTACAGGCAATAGTGCTTTGTGAACGTGTGAAGGGACACCCTCATAACAGCCTGGCAGATATCCAAGACCGTCACACCGCAAGCTAGCGCAGTAGCAGAAGGCCTTGTTCTGGTGGGATGAGCGTAAAAGCCTTCTGGGGACGGTTTCTTGGCTGGCCCATAGCGAATCTTTATGCATAAGGCAATCCATTGGGAGATCTTTCTCTATTGTTCTGCTTTCCCCTTTTTGGCTCCAGAGAAGCCCAGAAAAAGTTGAATGTCCAATCAATGGTCTCTTGTCCGATCGATGTAAAAACTGAGGACCCTCTTAGAATCATGACAGTGGAGCCGCTCCTCTTCCTTGAAGGAGTGAGGTGGAGCATAAAAAGATGGCAAGGTCATGGATTGCCCTATGTGGAAGGATGTGACTACCTTTGGCAAGAAAGCTGCTTTGGTCCAATGGACCAATTGGTCAGGGAAAAAGGTGCGTGTGGCTGCTGGATGGACAAGGCCTGGAGTTCACTGACAGACAAGAGGTGATCACAACGAAGAACACTGTTTTAATGGTTAGCCGGCATAGAGAGCAGCTATACATCAATTCAAAAAGAGTGCACATCAAGTAGGTGAGAACCAAATTAAGGTCCCACTACGGCATTACAAAAAGTGTTGGCAGGAAGATGTGGATCAGCCCCTTTATAAACACATCAAAACAGGTGATTTGAAGAGGTATGGCTGATCAGGCAACCAAAGAAAGGCCAAAATGATAACCCTTAACTTTCCCTACAGCAAGGCCTTGCTGGGCTAAAAAGGGGCAAAATAGAATATCAGCTAACTTTTGTTGTAAGGTTAAATGTTACCAGAGGAAAACCAGACAACAAACTTCCCCCAGCATCCTGCATATTCAGTTTTAGTGGAGCGACATTTGGCTGCTAGGATGAAACCAACTACTTCAGCAGGAAGACTGAAGGCCGTCAGCTGTCACCTTTCAATTTCCATGCATGAAAGTATACGTTGTGCATGCTCTTGTGTAGGACCTAGCCCTGCTGCAGCTGTGATAGGAGGTCTTCCTGAAGAGGCAGCTGAATAGGAGGACATATGCTCATGGTAGGAAGTTCCAGATACTACACTCTCCTTGTCCAGTGCGGAACCCCCAGAATGACTTGGGCCCTGTATCTATGGACCTTTTTCAATACTCTGGACAGGAGAGGAAGGGGCGGAAAGGCATTCAGTACTCCCAAACCCCGGTTCAGGTAAAAGGCATCTCCAAGGGAGAACGGCCTTGGGAACTCCGACGCACAAAAGCTTGGACACTGCACGTTAACTGCAGTGGCAAAAAGATCGAGTCAAGTTTCTTTCCATTGTTGGAAGACACCCTATGCCACCTCAGAGTGTAACTGCCATTCATGATCCGCAAGCCAGTATCGACTGAGTTTGTCCGCCCTGTCGTTTACTGATCTTGCCAGGTGCTGGGCGATGCCCTGAATGTTCAGCCACTTCCAGAGACGTAGAGACTCTTGGTACAGGGCACTCAACCCCATGAAGCCCTGTTTGTTGCAGTACCACATGGCAGTGGTGTTTTTTTTTTTAGAGAACATGTATACATTGCCCTCTGATGGTCGGAAGGAACACCTTCTTTGCCAAGCAAATCACCCGTAACTCCAACAAGTTGATGTGGAGGTTGGTCTCCACTGGAAACCGGAGTCTTCATCGCCACCTTTCTCAGATGACCTCCCCAGCCCAGTGATTATGCATCCTTCCTGATCGTTAGTTCTGGATGGGGTCGGGGAGAGGTGTCTGCCGCTGGTCAAATTGCTTCAACATGGTGCAATTGGTATACACCTGATTGGCATATTTAACTTACCTATAAGTCCCTAGTATATGGTGCCAAGGAGTACTCGGGCCTGTAAGTTAAATGTCACAAGTGGACTGCAGCACCCATTGTGCTAGCCACTACAGTGACAATGTAAACATGACTACAAGTCTGCCACCAGTGGCCTGGCTGTGCAGGTTTTAACTGCAAATTCAACCTGTCAAATCAACTACTTTTGACTGGCCTAAACCTTCCTTTTAAATATTTATGTCACCCCTTGGTAGGCCTTATTGTCCATAAGGCAGGATGCATGGTATTTAAAAGTAGGACATGTAAAAGTTTAATGTTAAACATGTCCTTACAGTGAGTAGCACCTCAAAATATTTCCACAGTCGCAAGGGTGGCTGCTCAATAGGAAAACACTGTGATGCAATATTAAATACTAATACTATATCTGAGGAATGGGACTAGCTAGAAAAATAATTAAACAAATATTTTTAATAGTTATTAAAAATCCAATTCAATGGTGAAGTCAGAATTTTTTCCTAAGTATTACGGAAAAGTAACTTTTAGAAAGTTGCATTTGCCCTGCCTGAAGTCCCTAGGAGCTAAATCTGCATTTTGCTCTCCCTCTTCAGTCAGCAGCCAGTAATTAGCATTTGAAGGTGTGAACTCACTCCCAGGACAGGGACAAAAGGCCTTGGGTGTGGGGAGGTGTCTCTGTGCCCTTGACAGGATCGTCTTAACTTCAAAGAGGGCTACCCTGTCACAAGCAGATGCAGCTAACACACAGGCCTGCACCCTTCTTTTATAGCACCAACTAGACTGGCCTCCATCAGAGTAGGGCTTTTGTTGACATCACTGAGTCAGCTCCTGCTGGAGTGTCAAGACTGCTGTCGTTTTCCATTTTACACTTGGGGCGCACTTCAAAGGGGCCTCCCCATCACAGGGAGACTGACACTTGGGCAGGGCCTTCCTTTTCTCCCCTCCCCCCGAGCCAGACATACCTTAATCACAGAGGGCTATGTTTTAACTTTACAGTGTCAAAATCTGTTTGACAGGTCTGCTGGGTTTACATATAACATTTGGGGCACACTCCAAAGGAGAGACACAGAATGCCAAAACAATTTGTGTGTATCCACGGTCTGGTTGCTGAAAGCTCAGCTTTGTTCTACCAGACATCTGTCTCAGTGTTTGTTGGGGGTACAGGGACTGCCTATAACTGGATTTTAGTGTTAGAGTTGGGAGGAAACTAGGATTACCATTGCACAATCCCCACACAAACACCTAGCCTTCTGAGCCCAAGCTTAGTGTCGCCAAAGACTTCACCAAACTTGTAAATGGCCAAAGTGGGGAGGTTTAGCCCCTAGAACCTTTACGCCTTGGGTTAGGGTGTCTCCCGGGCCATTCTCACCAAATGGCTTGTGCCAGGCATAAATGTGGCATCTCCAGGCTCCAACTTTAGAACACTCCTGGACCTGTGGAAGATCAGGAGAGGAATGAACCTCATGTCTGAGACCTGAGAAGACTGCACCTGCTCTCCCTTTTGTACCCAATACAAAGAAGTGGACTCTACGCGTGATAAGGCTGATCTCCTGTTAAAGCCACAGCAACACAACAAGCTACACAAGACCTTTTTCTGCAAATGCCCAGCTGACCAGTGGCAACTGGACCTTGTTTGAACTCTCCTGTTGGCCTCTGTCTGCCACCCTTTGAGTCATTAAGTGATCATGAGGTCCTGGAGTGGCTTTAGAAGTGTACTCCTGTGGTAGATTGGGACAAAAATCAAAAGGTAAAATCTTTGACTAAGTCAAACCTAGTTAGTAGATGCTACCTGCACTTCATCGTAAAATTGCACCTAGGTCCTGTTCTACCATGACCATTAACTGTTGTTGGCACTTTATGATTCTTGGCGTTATCTTCGCTCAAAACCTTTAAAAAATAATATCTCAAGGTCTCCTCGTTGGACTTTTGTCATTTTGGTGTCATTTTGTTTATTAAATTGTACCCTATTTGTATAATTCATTTTGTGATTCTTCTTGTTTTGTAATTTGACTTCATTATTGATTTAGTACTGCATAAATACTTAACAGATTGCCTAAAAGTAAAGTCTGTCTCTGCTGCACCATAGTTAACAGGGGGTTTAGCTTAAGCTTATTTAGTGACTTTAGTGTTTCACCATGACAAGGATTGTGATTATCACTTAAGGTGGGTGCGTACCCTGCTCAACTAATAACCTTATTCCTTACAGTTGGCCGAGGTCCTCCGAGACAGCTGGCAAGATGTCCGCAACTCTGTCCCACAACGCAGGCGAGTATCTCCCCAGAAGATTCTGCTGTTGCCTGATCTGATGTCACGAATGCCAGATGAAAACATGTGCTTATCAAAAATTTCCATCTGCTTATCATAAATTTCCATATGCTTCAACCCCGTCTGACCGGGGAGGGGGTCAGAAAAGCAGTTTGGTTACGTTTAGTTGTGGATCCCTCTTCCACCAGTCTCTTTGGGGTGGGATGTTGCAATAAAATATCTGGTACCTGGAGCCAGGCCTATGATGTCTTGCTACCTGCCTGTTGACTGGAGAGGCATGATCCGGGCTTTGCCCAGGTGCCCATCACCACATCCGAAAGGGCTTCATTGAAAGGGATGAGAGGCTCCTCGCTTGTCTGTCCTGGGTATAGAACCTCGGTCAGCACACTGGGTTTGACTTCTATTGCTGATGTGGTCCAAGACTTCTTCTGCCCTCCTGATTACAGTGGCAAAGGAGGTAGATTCTTCTGTTGCCATGGAAGGATTTGGGAAGTTAAGACTTGTCTCTCATAATAAGGAGCTACAGAGGGAAAATTGATCAGGTCGCCCTCCACTCAAAACATAACCAAACAGCAAAAAGACCTGATCAATAAGGGCTGAATCCACTTTTACATATAGGATTGGGAATGGGTCTTCAACTTTTATTGCCCAAGAAATTTCTCCGTTTATCCACAATGCTTATAGCCCAAAATAAATTATTGTATTTCTAAAAAATCTTTAGGGTTGTAAGTCACTGCGCTCCAGATATACCCCCCACTTAAACAGGTGTATAAACAACAAAAAATTGTGTTTAGGCGAGATAGCACCTCACGTGCGCTACACCAAAGGAGCTTACTGGTTGGTTCTCACCAGTTGTGCCCACGTTTCTCATCATAGGTAGCTATCTCACCTGTGAAACCAGAAAAAAGTGTCCAGTACAAACAATAAAGGTGAAGAAGGTGTTTGTGTATATCACAAAAAGGAAAAAGAAAGAGACCCCGTAATGTTAAAATTGAGTTAAGCCTCACATACACCAAATGCCGATTTTATTCATAACTCGTGAGCTTACTCAAAATTAAAAACAACTGCATGTTGTAGACCAATTGAAGATGGGCCAACATGTTTCATTGCCTGTTTTTCTTAGTGGCAATTTCGTCAGAGCTCGAGGTCGTAAATCACCTTACTGGACTTTTAATTTTGTACACGAAGTGACGGGTGTTAGCCAAGGCCCCTCGTACCAGCTATCCACCTCGTCACAGGGTCCTCGCTTCTATAATGAGACCCTTTTACAACAACATATGTTGCCTGGAGAGGTGTCCAGGCCACTAGTGTTTTGCAAGTCCAAAATATATTTTCATAAGGGCTTCTCTTTATCAACATTATCATTGTATAATTGTTTCAAGGACCAAATGGGAGTAATGATGTAATCTTTGCGACCATAGGGAGGGGGGGGATGTGTTCCGGAGTAAATCAATCAGGGGTTTGTATAGCGCAACTACTCACCCGCGAGGGTCTCAAGGCGCCGGGGGCGGCGGCTCTGTTGAGTGCTGGGGTCATCCGAAGAGCCAGGTCTTGAGGTCCTTCCTGAACTGGGGCAGTGTGGGGGTCTGCCAGAGGTGGAGGTCGTTCCAGGTCTTGGATGCGAGGTAGAAGAAGGACTTTCCTCCCGTACTGGTCGTGTAGATGCATGGGATGGTGGCCAGAGAGAGGTCAGCTGATTGGAGATGTCTTTTGGGTGCGTGGAAGGAGAGGCAGTCGTTTAGGTATGCTGGTCCAATGTTGTGGAGGGCCTTGTAAGCGTGAGTGAGGAGCTTGAAGGTTATTCTTCTTTCGATGGGGAGCCAGCGGAGGTGCTGGGTGATGTGGTGGTGGCGGGGATGTCTAGGACCAGTCTGGATGCGGCGTTCTGGATGGTCTGGAGCTTGTGAAGTAGTTTCTTGTTGATTCCGGTGTAGAGAGCGTTACCGTAGTCCAGTCTGCTACTGATGAGGGCGTGCGTGACTGCTTTTCTGGATTCGGGTGGGATCCATCTGAACTTTTTCGGAGTATGCAGAGGGTATTGAAGCAGGCCGAGGATACGGCATTGATCTGGCGGTTCATCGTGAGGGCTGAGTCTAGTATGATGCCGAGGTTTCGCGGGTAGTCCGTTGGGGTGGACGATGGGGTGGAGCCAAGGATGAGGACTTCTGTTTTCTCGGATTTGAGTTTCAGGCAGCTCTTCTTCATCCAGGAGTCCGACAGCACAATCAGCTCAGCTTCCAGCATCGGTGACGTCGGTGCCAGTGTTGAGACTTTTAGTGGCAGCATTGGTTGCGGCGCCAAAGATGGCATTGGATGTTGTGTCGGGGCTGAAGTCAGTGGAGCAGAGCTCGAAGACCGAACTGGACTTGGGTCAAGCAGCACACTCTGCACTGTGGATGAATCCGCTAGCTGTGACCCAACTGGAGGCCACCTCGGATCCATAGGGCCCAAAGGCAATCTAGAGGAATCTATTTGGGTACCAAAAATCTTATCCACGGCCAGTTTAAGCTCATGGAGCTGGTCTGGTGTCACCAGTGGCCTGGGGAAGTCGGGGCACATCGGTACCACTTCTGAAATTGGAGAATGACTCCACGGCCTGGAGGTACTCCGGTCGTCACGCGCATATGAATGGTAGGGGTGGCTGGATGAAGGAGAGCAGAGTTTGGACCTTTTTTTGGATTTCTTTAACTTACCTGAACTCTTTGATTTTGATGATGATTGTCCACGAGATTGGCCTCGAGAGGGAGAGCGCTTCTGCATCCTTGACATTGACCAGGACCGGGCCTCCATCAACTTCTGTCAGAGCTCCAAAATGTAGAGCTTGGCTTTGCGGTCATGGATGGCCTTTCAGTTAAACTTCACACAACGCAGATTCATGCTTGGAGCCGAGACACCAGAGGCAGACGTCGTAGGTGGTTCTCCCCAACTGGTGGTGACACGCTTTGCACAGTTTGAACCCTGTAAGTTTAGGTGGGGACATGACCCTTCAACACTGGAAACCTTTGTGGAAAGAAATTCTGTCAAGCTGTCAAGATTCGAGCGAGTTCCAGATCTGCGTCGTAAGGTGCGTCAGGAAAAGAACCGTCATCAGCGCGTGGAGGTGGTGCATATTTAGTTGCAGTAACACCATATCCAGGGGGGAACGAACCCAACAAAGAGCTGCATGATGCCACCTACCGACGCATGGGGAAGATGCTATGAAAATCTTCCAGATCCAGTCTGGCACCTGGGGAAAGTCACAAGGTGAGGAATTGGTGGTTAAAAGTCTATCAGAATAGATTTCCTTCTGATCATGCACCACTAGTTACTGGATACAACACTGGCTGGATCAGATCCTGCATACCTGGCACAATGGCTATGATTCAAATGGGTATTAATGAGGTTCTTAAGACCACATGGCAAAATTATATACCAAGACGGTTTGCCAAATGGCTCCAAGATTGGGAGATTTTTTTAATATGATCCCATCCCCCAGGCTCACACCAGAGCAGAACATCCCTGGCAGAGGACTTGGGACTGGAGGAATTGGTGGATGCTATAAAGGCTATGCCACAAGGCAAGACGCCGGGGGCAGACAAACGCCCATGAGAGATCTATCAGGCCTTCCAGCGTCCGCTCCTGGATAGATTGTTAATGGTCCTAAATGAGGCAGTGAATGGGTAGAACTGCCACTAACCATGATGGAGGTTATTATTACAAGGATTCTAAAACCAGACAAGGACCCTCTGCTTCTTGGCTCATAAAGGCCTTTTTCCATGATAAACGTGGATGCAAAAGCTCTGGCCAAGGTGCTGGCTGGGAGATAAATGGCTTGGGTTGATAAATGCTCTGATACACTTAGATCAATGTGGCTTCATGCCTGGTCGGGGGCACACTTATGAATCTGATGTTAATCATGAAATGCATAAGGCTGAGGACACAGAGATGGAGGGTGCAATGGTGGTGCTCGACAATGAGAAAGCGTTTGATACACTGAATTGGGAGTGTATGTTGGTGGTGTTACACCGAATGGGATTTGTACCACGATTACCAGTGTTATTTATCAGGCTGAAGGTGCAGGTGCTCATGGGGGGATTGGTGTCGGAGAGCTAGGAGGTGCATAGGGGCACCAGACAAGAGTGACCACTGTCCCCCTTATGGTTTGCGCTAGCAATGGAGCTGTTCGTGACACACCTAGGGGAAAAGACTCTTGACCGGTACGGAGGGGCAGACAATCTCCCCGGGAACCTTAGAAGTGGAACACGTCTCTCAGATGACTGCCCATATGAGGTCCACTAGGACTCTGATCTAGGAGGCCGTGATAAATAAGTCTTACAGATGGCGCCTTTGCCAGGCATCTAAATATTTGGTGGTTATGGCCTTTTCGTCAGGTGCTATAGGTTATGTGCATGACTTGGTGGCAGTAAGCTGGATACCATACTTTGGGAGAGTTACATACAGGGGAAGAATGTATCACTCTTGAAGAGGCCAAGTAGATTTTTAGTGTGTGCACAGGTCAATTTCTTCATTTCCATGCATGAGATCTAGACCGATTGTACCCCCCTGCCCAAGACTTCCCAGACCCTGGAATTAATGCTGGATGTGGGTATTGGCAGAGCCCTGGTCCTGTGCTATATGGGGCCCTAAAGAGAATAGGAAGAAAGCCCTACTGAAGGCCCAGTGACAGTGGGGTGCTGACGTAGAGCCCCCAAGGGGGGCAGGACCTGGGCACTAGTGCAGGAGATGGCCAACAATGTTAGGATTAAATTGACACATTTCTAATACCTGAACTGCACTTACTATACCCCTCTGCTGCTTAGTCAGATATACCCAACAAGACTGGCCACCTACTCGCGGTGCGAGGCTGTAGAGGTATCCTTTCTACACATGACTTGGTCCTGCCCACAGGTGGTGGAATACTGGAGATCAATAGTTGCTAGACTTTGTAGGGTCTCTAAAGTGAAGTTGACTGTATGCCAAACATTGCTTACTGGACATGATAACCAAACAGTGTAAAGACATGAATAGGTTTGCAGCCCTCAAGTTGCTGATAGGAAAAAGGCTAGCTATAGAGTGGCTTGCATCTAGAGCTCCAAAGGTACAGATCTGGTTGAACGATTTGTCAAAGTGGGTGGTGCCAGAGGAGAGAGATATGAGAAAGAAGCGGAGGGACGAGAATGTTGAAGATGACTTCGAAGAGTTGGCAGAAATGATTCGCCATTTGATACCATACATACAGGGTAACCATTTGCAGATCAGTGATCAGTTGAAAGGGGAAGAGGAAAGAGATAGATGTACCGATTGAATAGTCAGGGTAGAATTAGACAGAACGAGCAGTTGAATGTGCGCTTTGCCTGGAAACAGCGGGCTGAGCCATATGGGAGCTACTGGTTGTCTTTATGACATACAATAATTGTGATGAAAGTCATTTGGATGTAGAGTTGTGAAAGAGGACAAACCTACTGCATAACCATGTGGCTGCGTTCCCACCTAGGCTGATATTACAGTGTTCTTTTTCCAATAAAAGGATAAAGAATTTTAAAAATAGAAATGTTGAGCTTGTTCCAAATCTGCTTCTGGATGAGATTATCAGCGAGAATGAAAAGCAGCATTTCTGCAGTGACTAGAACTGGTTCCAGGATCTATTCTGTGGTATGTGCAGGATTGCCAGGACTCAGATCATAATATTAAATTAATAGGATTCAGGAAATCAAAGATGCTGTTTAATTGCCACGTTCAATTTGAGAACATGATCCCTCCCACTGCATTTTTCCAGACAAGTGGTATGCTTTCATAATGGTGACTAAGTTCCCAAATACAAATCCAAGCGAGGATCTGTATGGGCCTTTGTACAGTTCTGGGTTTATGGATTGCATTCAATGTACCCTATCAGAGACAATGTTTAAGGTCTGGATTTTCAATGGGGAGCCCTCCAGCTCACCAACGCTTCATCCTCCAGTAAACCTATCACTCCTAATTTCCCACTTCTCCGATGATGGGCTTGATCGTCATCTTTTGCACAGTCTTTGAAGATTTCTCATACTGACTTAACTAGTTATTTTACTATTGTATTATACTCTTCTTCGGAGGTACTATTCCTTGTTGTCCAGAATCCTGTTATTTCCCTTAATTGCTCTTCGAGGTGATCTCCATCACTCATAGCACCAGATAATTCATCACTTTCATACATCCTTTAATATCTTTCTTCATATTTTGAATTTCCTATTGTAGAACTTTCAGATGTTCTAGACATGTTGGGTTGGGCATGTGCCTCCTGAGTCAGATTGCAGACTGCATGCACCTGGAGGCACTGGCTTGGATTCAGATATGTGCACAGACCGGTTGATTCTCAATGTGTTGCTATCTAGTGAGGAGAAAGGTGCTAATTCTGCAGTTTTCTCGAAGTTTTGTCAGTTGTTTTCAATCTGTGAGAGAGAACTTCAGGGCCTGCACTGGACTTCAAATGGCTTTCAAGGTGTACACAGAATTACTGCACACTGTTATGCTTTCATTGTGTCTTGAAGTGTGATGGAGAACTTTTCTGATAGTCCAGGAGCGCGTGGTAAAGCCACGCCAAGCATTTTTTGAAGCTCATGGTGCTCATTTGATTTTAGATGATGTCAAATTACTATACTGCTGCCGATTTCATATCTGGTCTTTAGCAATGTGAAAAATAGATGAGGGGTCAGATCACTGGTAAGGCACCTTGAGTCATACCTAGGCTATTTTATCCAAAAAGTAGTAAGCTATCGGAGGCCAGGTGAGGCAACAAGCAGGTCAGACCACACTAGGGGTTAGGCCCCCTCCAGACAACACGAGTCTAGCTCTCTGTGGGCCAAAAGTGTCAGTAGACAAACTCATCTCATGTCAATCATCTAACGCCACACTGCAGCATGTGTATCATTTGTGTCTTGTTTTTCAGGCTCTCCATTTCTCTGTATAGAAACAACTATAAGGTGGCTACCTTTTTCACACATTCTGAAATGCAAAGGTTTTTTCAGGGCCATCTTGTGCCAATGTAATCAGGATGCCCGAGATCAGATCTAGGATTTATTTTCAACATGCAGAAAGCAGCAGGGTCCCCCACAATCCCACAGTGCATAATGAACCAAGTCAATCTGCATCCAAGGATGCACCTGCACCAGAAGAGAAGTTCCCTAGCCTCGCTTAGGCACACAAGTGCCAAGCTGTTTGAAAATGGCAGACCCAGCAGTCACACTCAAGTTGTGGTCACTCTTCTCTCTTTGTTCATTCTTTACTCCTGCCAGTGTCCATGAGGTATGACTTGCAGAACATTATTGCACAGTGATGTCAGTGGGCCATCTTTTTCTTTGCAGGGATCAGAATTTTTGGTACTAAGTGAACCATGAACAACTGGTTTACTTTTGTCCCTGACCAGACGCTAAAGATTCAGACAACAGGGTGGGGATGGTCCCATGAAGTTAATGGGTAGGTGTAAGTCACATAATTTGCTATATAGTGATTACAGCAAAATTACTTGAAATTACGCAGAACTAGGAGAGGAGTATAACCAAGCATTTAGTATATTTTCTTGGCACAAAATGAGCCCTGTCGTACAAAATGGACCAGAGGATGTATTGTGTACTACGAAAATAGCACTAAATGCAACAGTACATGAACTGCAGCAGCAACAGCCGCTCACTCCCTGTTCCAGTGCTCCTGCGGTAGGCTTTTGTTTGCCCCAAATTACTCTTGAACCACGCGAGCTGGCGTAATCATGTAATTTTCGGTAATTTTGTATCACAAGACTAATGTGAAATTACTCCGATTACTTAGTCATAATTAAAATTTCGCCTAGGGCTAAAGAAGTGTATCACCATATGTAGGGTTTTTTTGGTGTCTGATCAAGGAGGGGTCTTGTTGGTTTGTAGCCACACCACATCCTGTGCATGTTGTGCAATTAAGATGTGCTGTTCACAGAGAACACTCAAACCGTGATAAAGACTTCCCATTTTCATTGAGTGATTAAAAAACTAGAGCCACAATACAATTTGGTTAATCAATTACAGCTCAGAGCCCAAAAATACAAACGGTCTGAATGCCTAACAAAGAAAAAAAACTGTCAAGAAAAAAGGCTAACCTTTTCAAAAAATGCTATTCACTGATTAATGAAAGGATGGGAGAGAAATCATTATCAACTAAAACATGATTTTAAAAGTGTTTATTTATGTTTACTGGATTTAAAAATAAACCAAAATATGTACCTGAACGAAATAAAGATACTTCCCATCTCTGACCTTTCCATGTATGGAAATATCGAGGAAATCAAATTCCAGATGTTGGAAAAATCTGGTACAATGTAAAATATTTGACAATGGGAATTAGCTTAATGGCTAACAGTAAATGAGTAAAAACGAATGTACAACAAAATCAAAGAACATTTAAAGCCCACTCAAATTAGTTATCTCCCAAAAATGTATCAACGTATATTAAAATGGAAAAAACTCTAGCAAAAAAAGTTCTGAAAATAGTAGGCCACTCGTAGGTGAAGGATCACACATCAACCTTTAGTAAAAGGATTCTTCAAAAGATCCAGAAGCACAACACACCTAAGAAGTCAGTGACTGATAGACGTTTATTATCTGAGAAAATAAATAGTTATATTAAGAAACCGTGACAAATACAGGAGGAGAGAGATACAAAATGTGACATCACCAGAATCATTTCTACAGAGATAACATACTGAAGACGAACGAAACAACTTCTTTTTCAAATATTTCCCAGTGCTTGAGCATGGAAGACCTAGTTTAGGTGGTAAGAGCTATATTTTTTAAGAGTGATGAATATTTTCTAGCATAAAAAGGAATGGTGCTTCTTCAGTGGCAATGTACTTCAGTGATAATGTAAAGATTGATCAACAATGAGAAAGAATACATTATGGTAGCCTTGTTAACCTGCAATGCTTCCCATGTAACCTTTTAATGAATGCTATTTTGAAAATGTAACACTCAAGGCACATTAAGATCACCCACTATTTAGCAAACTAGTTAGCGAGAAAATATTTAGTAAAATATATTTTACAATCAAAAGTGGACGAGCCAACAATGTAAACAGTGCGTTACATTTTACAGAAAAAGTTTTACCAGAAATATCCACTCTTCCATGCAATAAATTGTGCAATGGACTAACGGTTTCCCCAAATTTTGTCAAGCCTATACCAACATTAGCATGTGAAGAATAGCTTCAACACATTCCCAGCAAACCCGAATGATGCATCCTAATTATTGTTAAGCTGTCGGAACTCCATACAGTGGCATTGTTAATAAGATGACTTATTTCTTGGAAGGTAAGTAAGCTAAATGTAGTGACAACTTTGGCGTAGTGGGGGTTTGACATAACCAATATGATCTACATAGCAAGGTACAATAGCTAGCCCACTCAAGCACTAGTAGCCATTCATCTACTCATTAGCCAACACTCATCAGCCACTGGATTATGGTAAATGTCACCAGTAACCTATTACGTTTCACTGCTGCAAAAGCATATGGCCATTGTGTTGGTACAGCAACTCCACCCAATTGGGGAGGTTCACTGGCTACAAATCTCTTTGAAAACTATCATCGCCATAGTTGTGCTGTAGCAACAGAGAGGGTTAATCAATATTCAAGGGCATTTTGTTGCTTCTCCCCACCTAACCAGTTAGACAATTGGTTTTTATGTTATTTTTATAATTGTGATTTGAGGTGAGCAATAAAAAAAAATTTTAAAAAAATCTTACTACCTTTTTCTTTTATTTGCATACAAAATTATAAAAAATTTCCGCTAAAGCATATTAATATATTCCTACACTTCTCATACTCAATAGTTAATTTGAGCCAGTGGTTGCAGGTGGGGCAAACTGGCGCTCATTTTTGGGGACCGACATTTATTTTTCCTCAATAGACTTTGATCTAGAACAAGAGAGAGAAAAACCACAAAATGGGGAAAGGAAGAGGAAAAGAAAGATGGAAAAACAGTGACAAAGGGAGAAAGCAGGGTGGATAAAAATTGCAAGAGTGAGATAAAGGTATAGGGAGTGCTTGGTGGTGTACTAAAGAAAAATGAGGTGGAATTGAGACCACGCAGCTTTGGTGTTCATCACCCTAACGTTTGATAATGCCAGCGAACTTCTGAACAAACGTTTGGCCTCCGTCACACATTTTTTTACAAATTAATATCTGATCACACTTGAATATGTGCACTGTAGTTCAGCATTCTCAAAGACGGGGTCTCACTTATCACCATTGAAGGAAAATGCAGAGTGTAGTGTCTTGCGAGTTAGCAATGACGGAACCCTTTTGGCTCCTGAAGGACTCAGTAGAGCTGTGACATAGGTGTTAGAGCAGAATGCAATGAAGGCTGTGGCGGCAAGACCTCTGACCTGGTCAGAGAACTCTGCTCTCCCCTCGCGCAGCTCCGTCGTTGCGCCGCTGCCCTTGCCCCCTGCACCTCCCTGTCCTGGTAGGTGTTCGAGGCCCTGTTGGTCTGTCAGGTTTTGGTGAATTGTGCCTGTTTTGTTTTTGTGTTACTGTTTAATTGTGCCTTTTTTTCTGTTGCTTCTGTTGTTTCCTTTATTTCGTTTTTTTAAATTTCTTCCTTGCCTTTATTCTGTTTGTGTCCTTTTCGCGCCAGTTTTTCCGCTGCTGCTGCCCCCGCGGCCCCTGCTGGTTCCCACTCCCGCCTCCCAGATGCGCTCCCTCCCCGTCCCCTACTTAATGGCGGCCGCTGCGCGCCAAAGGGAAGCCCGTCTGCGCCCCGACTGCGACCAGCGCCAGGGACCCTGGTTCTCCGACTCCCCACTGCTACGACTCTGCCGCCATGCACGCACTCAACCCCGGAAGAAACAACTGCCAGCTGTCGACGCCGGACACCACCCACGGCCAGTTCTCCTGCCGACACTGCCGCCGAACCTTCTCCAACCTCCGCACCCCCACGGCCACCGCCCACCCTCGGGACACCAGCGCACCCGAACCCCTGAAGTGCATCCTCCTCAATGTGTGCTCCCTGCACAAACACGCAGTAGAGATCTGGGACCTCCTCGACACCCTTTCTCCAGACGTCGCCTTCCTCACAGAAACCTGGACCAACTCCACCTCCGCCCCCGACATCGCCACCGACATCCGCGACGGATACAAGATCCAGAGGAAGGACCGTCCCAACCACCAAGGAGGAGGACTCGCCATCGCGCACAAAAACTCCCTCCTACTCACCACTTCCAGCACGAACGACTTCTCGTCCCCCACGGAACACGTCCATTTCCTGATCCAGACCAGCCCCAAAACGACCCTATGCGGCACCCTCGCCTACAGACCCCCCAGACCACGAACCGCGTTTGCCACAACCATCACGGACCTCATCGCACCCCACGCCATCACCTCCATGGACTTCATACTGCTCGGAGACCTGAACTTCCACCTCGACAACCTCAGGGCCACAACTCCACCGCCCTCTTGGACAACCTCGCCAACATCGGACGGAAACAGCTCATTACCACAACCACCCACAAGGCAGGACACACCCTCGACCCCATCTTCGCAAGAGGGAACAACATCCACTTCAGCCACACCACGCAGCCCCTCTGGACGGACCACCACTGTGTACACTTCTCCTTCGAAAAAAACACTGCTCACAAACCCACGAAGGAATTGGAGCAAAGTCACTGAGGAACAGCTCAACTCCACCCTCAACCACGACCCCTCTCCCACCACCACCGTCAACTCTGCAGCCAACAAACTCCACAGATGGATCACCAACTGAGCAGACAAAATCGCCCCCCGTAACTCCGACAGATAGCGCCCCATGAAAGCCGCCTGGTTCACCACCGACCTCCATGAATCCAGACGCACCTGCAGACATCTCGAGAAATCATGGAGAAACACCAAAACCCCGGAAGCTCAGACCACCTACAAGAACGCCATGACAGAATACCACCAACGCATCAGGTCCACCAAAAAGACCTTCATCAGGACAAAATATTCGCCAACTCCAGCAACTCGAAAGAACTCTTCAGCATCATCCAGGAATTCACCAAACCCCCAAGCGAAGCCTCGGACGTTACCCCTCCGCAGGATCTCTGCAACAAACTCGGATCCTACTTCCATCTCAAGATCAAGTCCCTCTACGACAACTTCAACGAACAGACACCCGACGCCGAAACCACATCCACCGCCAGCAATGTCAGCCAGCCTACCATCTCTGCCTGGACCCCAGTCACCACCGAAGACACTGCCACAACCATGAAGAGCATTCACTCAGGAGCCCTCACAGACCCCTGCCCACCGCACATTTTCCACAGAGCCGCCGCCGCCATAGCACCCGAGCTACGACGCACCATCAACGCCGCCTTCGAATATGGCACATTCCCCTACAACTGGAAATGCGCAGAAGTCAAGCCCCTCCTCAAGAAGCCCGCCGCAGACCCGACAGACCTAAAAAACTACAGACCCATCTCTCTCCTCCCCTTCGTGGCTAAAGTCACCGAGAAGATCGTCAACAGCCAGCTCACGAACTTTATCGAAGACAACTTAATCCTCGACTCTTCCCAATCCGGACTCCGCAGCAACTACAGCACCGAGACTGCCCTCCTCGCCGCCACAGACGACATCCGCACTCTCCTCGACCAGGGCCACACGGCGGCCCTCATCTTACTGGACCTCTCTGCAGCCTTAGACACCGTCCCCCACCGCCAGACTCCACGACGCCGGCATACAGGGAACTGCCCTCGACTGGATACGTTCCTTCCTCACCGGCCGAACCCAAAGAATCAGACCTCCGCCCTTCCTCTCCGAACCCACAGAGACAAACTGCGGAGTACCCCAAGGATCGTCGCTCAGCCCCAAGCTTTTCAACATCTACATGGCCCCCCTAGCCGCCATCGTCAAACAGCATGGACTCAACATAGTATCCTATGCCGACGACATCCAGCTCATCCTCTGCCTCACGACACAACCCGACACCACCAAACTCAGCTTCCAGGAAGGAATGAGAGACGTCGCATCCTGGATGAGCAGCAGCTGTCTGAAGCTCAACTCGGAGAAGACAGAAGTCCTCATCCTAGGACCCACCCCCTCAGCATGGGACAACACCTGGTGGCCCTCCACCCTCGGTAGCCCCCCTACTCCCACGGACTACACCCGGAACCTCAGCATCATACTCGACTCGTCCCTCACCATGACCCGACAGATCAACGCCGCCTCCTCTTCATGCTTCAACACCCTGCGCATCCTTCGCAAGACCTTCGAGTGGATCCCCCCGAATCCAGAAAGACCGTCACCCCCGCACTCATAACAAGCCGATTGGACTACGGAAACGCCCTCTATGCCGGAATCAACAAATCCCTGCTACGGAAACTCCAGACGATCCAGAACACCGCTTCCAGGCTCGTCCTCGGCATCCCATGACATGAACACATCACCCAGCACCTACGAGACCTCCACTGGCTCCCCGTCAAGAAGAGAGTCACTTTCAAGCTACTCACTCATGCCTACAAATCCCTCCACAACACTGGACCCCAATACCTCAACGAAAGAGTCTCCTTCCACGCACCCAAGAGAAACCTCCGCTCCGCCGACCTCGCCCTCGCCAGAACCCCGCGCATCTGCAGAGCCAGAACGGGTGAAAGAGCCTACTCCTACATCGCGGCAAAGACATGGAACGAACTCCCGCTCAACATCAGACGTTGCCCCACTCTGCACACCTTCAGGAAAAGCCTCAAGACCTGGCTCTTAGGCTGATTCGGAGCTGCATGACCCCCCACAACCCCCCCAGCGCCTTGAGACCCTAACGGGTGAGTAGCGCGCTTCATAAATCCCTGAATGAATGATTGATTTTGATTGTTGAGTTCACAGTTATACGCAGAAGAATAAAGACGTGTAATACTAAGTTCCGTGCGTGCGTAGTCATTGGGGGGTACCCAGGCTGGGATAAGACGCTAAAAATGGTGACAATATAGTGGATAAGTAACCCAAAGGTCGACAGTGCTCAGCTAGAGAGTTTGCAGTGGTCCAATCAAACTGCTTGTGCATGCTTGGTGTGCTGTAGTCGAAGTATAGCATCGATACTTAATGCATGTGGAGCCAAAGCGCAACTCCAGCTGCTGTGAAGCAGTTGACGATAACAACAGCATTGCAGAGAATCTACAGGTGCAAACTGACATTTAGAAAAAAAGAAATAATTGACTTTGAGAAAGCCATTGTACTGCTGCTCTCAGTGAAGTGGTTAGAGAAGTGTCCCAGGTTAGGCTTAATTAGCCCTCCACACCCAAAGTGGGCAGCCGCTAAAACTACTGAGTGGGGCTCAGAACAACCCCAGAGGTCTCCGGAAAGTGAAGGGCTCCGATGGAAGCCAAGAAGGAGGTCACTGACTGCCCAGTACGATCTGGAGGCTGATTCATTGTAGGGCCTCAGAGATGGTGCAGATGATGGAGGTCCTAGTAGACAGCTGACAAATTCTGACGGAGCTCCACCCTCAATGTCAGTCACTCCCATAAATAGCTACAATGCTGCAGCCTTTCTGAAACCACCACTACCTTTCGACACCGCCAAAAAGCAAAATATTGGTGCTAGACGGATTGTCTGGATAGAGACATCTGAAGCTTTCATTGATGCACTTGAAGAGACATAACAAAAAGATTATCAAATACCTCAAAAACCTTGCTGGCGATGGTGTAAAAGAAGTCAAACGGAAAATGCCACGAGCGGACGAAGAAGTCACATAGTGTCAGATTAATGAAACTTTGAATTGCAAGTTCAATCCAATGCCCAATGTAGATTACGAAAGATACATTTTCAGCCAAGAATGATAGAAAGTTGGTGAAACCATAGATGAATTTGTAAAGAGACTCAACACACTCATCAAGCACTGTAGGTTTAATGAATTTAATGATGAAGAAGCAATATGTCTTAGAGCTATTGCTAGATGCTTGACAGATTCATTCAGATGACGAATGCTGAGAGAAACTCTAAGTCGGGAGCAAATGTTAATGGCTGCCAGAGCTTAAGAGTCCCGATAGACAAGCTATTGATATGGAGGCTGGAGATACCCAGAATGAATCAGTCGAGTGTGAAAAGCAAACCAAAGCCACAGTCTGAAAGACACAACGTGATGTCTACACGTAAAAAGAAGTTGTGCTTTACATGTGGATTTTCGTTTCCACACAAAGGTAAATGTCCTGCCATTGGACAGATATGTAAAGGCTGTGGGAAGGAGAACAATTTTGTGACGGTTTGTAAAGCAAAGGAAAACATCAAGTGTGTCACATCGTGAAGACAAAATGGCTGTCGGAACGTTCCAGATGCAATGTTCGACATGCACCTACAAGGCCAAGCGGCAACATCAGTTAAGACAAATCGACACTGAACGAAGTTGGTTATCATCTAAATCATCGCAAAGGTGTTTTTCTAGATCAGTATCAAGTGTAAGTGAAGAAGATGGTTGTGCCATGTCGATGTTAACCTCAGAAAAGCATGCGCTTGTTGGACTGGCCGCATGTGAAGAAAAATGTCAAAGAAAAGTCGACATGCTAAAGCGACAAAGTCATACAAACAATGTCATAAGATTATGCTGAAAATAAATGGTTGTTCAATATCTTTCATCGACAATGGTGGTTTAGTAAGCATTATGCCTGAGCAGAAATATAATGAATTGTTTCCATTACCGCAGCTTGCGCAATCGAAATCCAAAGTGTATACATGGACTGCCTCGACGCCTTTAAGATTTCAAGGTTCATTTGTAGCGACGATGAAACACAAGAAAACAAAGGTGCACCCATCCATGTGCTTCAAAGTACAGAGTCAAGTGCCGGTCTGCTCAGTTTCAGCACAGCTGCTGATATGGGACAGATGTCCGCAAACTACAACATGAATGCTCACCATGAAATAGTAAGTCAATTCTCTTCATTGTTTCTTGGTTTAGAAAGCATAAGACTATGAAAAGTAAAGCTGCATATTAATGAGGATATCCGTCCTGTTGCTCAAAGACAGAGACAAATTGCCTTTAATTTTCAATATGATGTTGAAAAAGAACTTGAATCGTTACTTAGGTATGATCTCAATGAGTAATCTACTGGTCCCACATCAGGGGTTTCTCCCATAAAAGGACTGTGAAGGAGCAGTATGACTAGGTGTTGACATGCGCCAGGCAATGAAGGAAATTGAACAAGAGCGACATCCAGGTCCATACATTGCTAACATGATAATGTAATTAAATGGTGCAAAGGTCTTCTCTCGCATTGATGTGAATAAAGGTTATCATCATTTGGAACTTGAAGAAAGTTTCAGGGATTTTACTACCTTTTCTACACATGTTGGTCTGTTTCGATACAAAAGACTATGTTTTGGTGTGTCATGGTTGCAGAACTTTTTCAAGACGTCATTTGACATATAGAGCCTGTCATGAATGCGTTCAATTGTATCAATGACATTGGTTTTCAGAGCACCACAAAAAGAGCTCGATAAAGCTCTCACACAAGTATGGCCTTTACTTGTGGATGATTGTTTGACTTTGAATGCAGATAAATGTGAGTTCCACAAGACAAAGTTAAAACTCTTTGGCCAAATCTTTTCTGATGGGGGTATGACACTTGATTCAGCTAAACTACAAGCGCTGTCAAATGCTGATCCCCCACAAGATGTTTCTATGGTGCGTTCATTTATTGGCATGGCCAGCTATTATTCCGGATATATACGAGACTTTGCCACTGTAAGTGCTTCATTAAAAGAGTTGACGAAAAAGAATGTTTCCTTTCATTGGTCACATGAATGTGAGATAATTGTTAAGAAAACCAAGCAAGCCATTGAGAATGCTACTGAAATGGCTTATTTCAATCCGAAGCATCATACAGAGGTTGTTGTTGACACTAGCCCAGACACATCAGTCATGAAACAAACACCTTCGACCTCTCACAAGTGAGGGTGAATATCAAAAACACAAAAATGTCTAAGATGAACTGTCCATAACCTAGGAAGAAGTTATATTGCGAGGGTCAAGAATCCTGATTCCCGAGAGTCTGAGACAGAAGATGACTGAAGTAGCCCACAAAGAATATCGTGGAATCGTTGCCACCAAACAAGCTTTCCAAGACAGAGTCTGGTTTCCATATCTCAATGAGCAGGTTGAGAAGGAATGAAAGGCTTGTCATCTGAGCAACTGCCTTTCTACTAAAGTTACTCAACATACCTTAAACCTGTCAGAACTTCCGAAGCATGCCTGGGAGAGAGTAGCCATTTACTTTTTCGGTCCACTTGACAGCGGACATCACCTGATGGTGACTGTGGATGAATACTCACGATTTCCCTTAATTTAGGATCTCCCATCTACCACTCAAGCCAATGAGAGAGTAGATGGCATCTTTGCGAAATGGAGTGTTCCAGCCATGTTGAAACCTGACAATGGCCCATCATTTAACAGTTGTGAATTAAAAAATTTCTTAGCACACCTGAGTATAAAGCATCAGAAGAGCACACCTCTGTAGCCACAGGCCAATGGACTAGTTGAGCTCTTTATGAGTACGCTAAAGAAAGAAGAGCTTGATTTAAAAACTGTGTTAAATTCTGCCTTAAGAGCTTGTCGTTCAACATCTCGCTCGACCACAGGTAAAAGTTCTGCGACATTGATGTGCGGGAGAGCACTGACAACCAAGATACCTAAGTGGAACAATCAGAGGGAGAAAAACAAGAATGCAACTCATGAGAAGGACTTGACTGAGAAACAAAAGATGAAAGCCTATGTTGACAAAAGATGACATGAGCAGAACATCATCTTTTGGAGAGGAGATCGAGTGTTTGCACGCCAGATGCAGGAAAGAAAATCTGATGCTCCTTTTGATGCAGAACCTTTTCAAGTGGTGTCTATTAAGGGACATATTGCGGAATGCAATGAAGGCTGATTTAGAATGTTGAGTCCACAGTTACACACAGACGAATAAAGTTATGTAATACTAAGCTCCATGTGTGGCGTAGTCATTGGCACGTACCCAGGCTGAGGAAGATGCTACACAGAGGACAACAGACATCTAGCAAACTCAAAGCTACTGGTCCCAATATCTACCATTCTTGACATTCATTCTGCTAATGGCTTATTCCATACAGGGGTGAACAAAGCTCTTTCTCTAGAAGTGTTACACTAGAGTTTGTGTGCAGCATAGAGTCTACTTAAGTGCCTGTGGCAGCAGAGTGGATTATAGGAAGTATTAACTCACTGTAGAGTTCCAGTTCGTTTTTATCAAAATGCAGAGTTCAAAACAGAGAAGCACAATGGAAGGAAGTGGTCTACTCTATTGCAGCAAACCAACTCGGTCCTCTTACGCATACAAAACAACATACCGTGCTCTTGCATGTGAAATATGGCAGTTGCAAGGTGTTGGGCAGTACTCTAGGAGAGATCATTGCAAAGGAATCCATAGGTGTTGGATGACGACTAAATTGGAAGGGTGATACAGGAAGGCTCCATTCAGAAACTGGAGATGTGCTGTAGAATATTATCTAGTGTATACTTTTATCTTAGTAATGCTTCTCTGTAATCTTACAAAAGTTATGACCAACAGCAAGCATAGTCTAGCATGAGCACTGTATAAAAGGCAATGGACGTAAACATGTACATAATTCTGTTTTTAACTGGCTTTACGCTGCTGCACAGTTCAACCCAAGCCTTTCTGGCACTTTTGGTCTGGTGCTAATAGATGAATTAACCAATCGTTTCCCATTTTTCGCTGGTATCCTAATGCTAATAAAATAATTTTGTTGCCATTCACTTAATCCACAGTCTTCTGTTGGTAACAAATTAATGTAACCGGTATACCCTGGCCCACTTACATTATAAACCTCTCCTTGGTCTCCCGCTCTCTTACGACTGTAATGTAATGTGCCTCTATAGATTTCTTCCACGTTTATATGTGCATGTATGTATGGGGGTCTGCATTTGTTGGAAGTGTGTCCGTAGGTGTCTGTGTTTTGTTTGTGTACTCATATACAGTTTATGAACCTAAGCTGTGTATGCTTGTGTCTGTGTGCGTCAACTGCATATGTGAGTATGTATGAATGCCTTGATGTATATAGTCTGTAATCACATATATGCTTGATGTATTGTCTATCCATGGCTGTAAGCATGTTGCCAGGTGCATGCACTATAATAAAGCCAGACCTAGTGGTTTTGTCAGAGCTTTCCACTAGAGCCAACAGTGACAGAGCCATAGTTTAATTTTTAAAAAAATGGGAAAGAATAGGACTTCAGTAAAATGAATGGATTAAAAACACACTTTTTTAATCGTCTGCCAACATACAACACATATGCTATATTATTTTTTCAACCAAACGCAATTTTCACAGCTGGATTAAAAAAAAAAAAGCATTGCACTCAAATTAAACATTTAAATACAAACTGTACACGTTCAAAGAGAATGTGATAAGTAGGGGAGGAGACAAATATGAAATTAATCTTGATTGTTCTCGCAATTGTGAGTCCAAATGATAAGGATCACAGTTCATTTTTATTCAGCAAATTGTCTTCTCTGAAGAAATGTTCCTGTGTTGCCAGTACTTGGATAAACGTTCATCCTGTTTTCTGTTTGAGCTTTTTGTACCAATCAGGAGCTTCTTTATTTGTCTACAAACGCAGAACAGATGAGTTGTGTAAGAAAACAAACAAAAACGTGTATGCATAAACATTGGTATTTTTGTTAAACACTACAAGCTTGTTTAGAATGTAAACACAATTTTCTGTCAAAATCTAAGTCGCCGATAAAAAAAACTTGTATTCTGTCCAGGTCATATTTGCGAGTAGAAAAAAGGTTCTGAAAGACTAAGGGCCAGATGTAGGAAGCCAAATTGCGATCGCAAACGATGAAATTCGCAGAATTTCAGCATTTGCGATCGCAATTTGGCTTTGTGCAATGTAGGTAGGCAATTACCCACTCGCAACATAAGGAATCGCAAAAATTGCGATTCCTTATTTTGCGCAAGCATTTAGAGAATCGCAATTTGCGATTCCCTAAATGCTGTGCTAGTAGGCATCGCAAATTGCGATATTGCCTTAAGGAATCGCAAATTACCACCAACTTCAAGTTGGTGGTATTTTGCGATTTCCTTTCAAAAAGCACTTTTTTGCTTTTTTCAAAGTGCCATGTGGCACACATACATGCCCTTGGGGCATGTATGTGCGCCACATGTGCACACATGCAAATTTCAGGGGTGCAACAGGGTGTCCTTTGGAACCCTTGCACCTTGAAATTGCAGCACGCAATTTGCGAGTACCTCTTGGTCACTCGCAAATTGCGTGCGCAAATCCCATTTATTCCTATGGGCCTCTTGGCCCATAGGAATGAATGGAAGGTATTCCTTGATTGCGAATCTCAATTTGCGATTCGCAATTAAGGAATATTAAGGAATCGCAAATATTTTTGCGATTCCTACATACATTCCATTTTGCGAGTCCTTAATAGCGATTCGGTAAAAATCGCTATTAAGGACTCGCAAAATTGACTTTACCTACATCTGGCCCTAAGTCAAATATACATATATTAATCAAAGCACACGCACACATCTCTCCCGGGAGAAGCAGAACAAAAGGTTAGCACATCAATTTAAAAAACATACATTTTCAAATTTGCTTCTTAATTTAAATTTTTTTTATCAGGTTACCAATATTCTGCATTTCCAGCCAGAGTAAAATGCCGAATGAGTCTGAGCGCATTTTTTTTTAGCTGTCTTTTAACTTTAGCTCAAAGTGCACATTTCACACTTGGGAAAATGAAAAGAACAGAAAATACTTCAACAAAATGTTGCATTGAATTGTCTGTAATTTAAAGTTAGGTTGAGTTATTTTTAAAGCTCGCCTGGATTAGTTTAGGTTTGTTCTGACTTCTATGTTTGTGACATAAGCCCCTAGACCTCTGGCTAAGTAGGTGGAGCTGCCTTACGCCATCGGCCCAAGCACAGAAATCCCCACAAAAGAACAGTATAGGGGCAGCAGGCCAGGTCTCCTTTGCCATCAAAACTGTTGGGGCCCCAGATGCAACTATTCGCAGCAACCATATTGTCACCAAGCACCAATATTATTGTTTGGGAGGTGTTGAATACCATTATATCACACAGTTTGTATATAGTGCATGCTTGGCAAGTAACTGGTCTCTTTACCACATGGGTGTAGATCTCTTCTTTATAGAATTTCAGAGGCATTGCCCTGCCAACGTAAGTCTGCTGTGGAATGAGAGTTTTCCCTGCAGATTGCATCACTGGTTTTGGGTGGGGTGGGGGGGAGGGGGGTATTGCAATCAAAGCTTTCAAACCTGTGTAGACTTGATGTGTGTCTGAGCCGACTCTCCTGGGTGTATCAGAGAATGGGAGCAAGTTGTGCGATTCTTTGCTAAACCGGAGTATGCTGTGGAAGTGTAGAGTGCAGTCTTCTGTTGAAATATCTATGGATAGGGTATTTCTTTCACAAACCTAGCAGAAAGGCCGCAGAGAGCTGTACATGGTTAAAAACGAGCTTAAAGTCAATGTTCAATAGGTGAGGATGCTTAGCTGTGGATGGTCAATGCACTGTGATCTGTTTTTGAAGAGGTGACTGTTCAACTAAATTGAAACAACGTTGGGGCGGTCCTGATGGATACGAGGATGTTGTTCCAAATCTTGGGTGCACAGATGGGAAAGGCCTGCTGTCTTGTTTTTTTCATTTTTACACTTCTTAGTCTGCAGTTTGATGGAATCCTGGCTGTGGCTAGGCAGAGAAGCACCAGAGATGATGAGTTTGTCTGCAAGATAAGCGGAGGTGCTGGTCGTGATGGCTTGTTTAAATGATTCAGCTAGTTTTGAAGATAGTGCGGGCGGCAAGGGGAGCCAATGGAGTTCCATCGCGATGGGCTGATGTGAAAATATTTCATCAGGCCCTGGATGAGGCGTGCTGCGGCATGTAGGGTGGAGTCTCAGAGGCCATCGAGTAAGACATTAACACCATCCAGATGCAACAGTATGAGGGCTTGAACAGCAGTTCTGAAGTTGCTTTCTGGAACAAACGGTTTGACTTTCTTTAGAAGAGAGAGCTGGTGCCAGGCCATCTTTGTTTTTCTGGCAATGTGTTCACTAAGGAAGAGGCTGGTGCCCAGGGTGAATCCAAGTGATCTGACATTCAGTGAGAGTTGGGGTTTGAATCTGTCAAGGTTCAGGCCATTGAGCAAGGTTTGTACTGTATCTTGTTTGTTGTTCTAGGCAAATAATAAGAATTCTGTCTTAGTTGGTTTGAGCATGAGACATGCGCTGGCCATCCAGGTATGGATGATGTGCAAGCAGTGTTTGAAGTGTTGGATGTCTGAAGACGAGGAAACTATTAAGTAAAGTTGTGTATCACTGGCAGAGACGGAAGTGGGATGCGGTCGGCCCCCGCTGCTGGGCCTGCAGGAGGGCACCACTGGGCCAGACTCCCGCTTCGGTGAGTGAACGGCAGCGGCCCCCGGTGGGATGAAGACCGGGCAAGTGGCAGTGAGCAGAGGCGGGCACGGCCTGAGCTGAGGTGGTGGCCCTGTAGATGATGAGCCCTGGCTGCGGTGTGGAGGTTTGTGTCCAGCGCCCCGCCTGTTGTTACCATACTTTCTGCTCCCCCCTGGGGCGACTGCGGATAGCGGGGGCAGCATAATTGAAGCCAGAGGGCGGCTTCATCGGCGCTTCCATGGTCCGGGGTAGAGTGGCTGAGGCTCGGCCGGGTACCTCGCCGGAGGTGTCCAAGGGGGCGGGCTGCCATCGCGGGGAGGCCCGGGGTCCCTGGAGCTGGCGGATCGGTCCAGAAAGGGAGCGGCGCCTTTATCAGCCGAAGGAGAGTGCTAGGTACCGGGTGGGGAGGAGCCGTAAGGGCAACCGGAGTTGCATGGAACCCTGCCCACCCGGTTTCCTGTCCAGGCCTGTATCTGAGGTCGTGGTCAGTGGAGGGCCGAGGATTCATTGTGTGGCGCATGGCGGGAAGCCCAGAGCGGCGGTCCTTATGATGACTCCAACAGCAACTGGACATTGATCAAGGACCTAGTGGGGCTCCAGGGCCTTAGGGACAGCACCGGTGGTGGCGGCCTGGGAGGGTCCCACCTGCCTGCAAAGGGAATGTGGTGAACAGGAGGGGGGACAGCCCGGGAACCACAGCACACGCCCTGTGATGGGGGGGGTCGAACAGGAGTGAAGGGGAACCAGAGGCATCACTGAGGAGGCGGGATAGCCGCCCAGATAACGCGGCAAGTGGGCCCCCAGCCTGAGCCACTTCAGCTTGGAAGGACTCCTAGAAGATGATCTGGTCCTTGGCGAAAGTAGAGTCGGGGCAGGACGAGGCCCCCACTCTGCCTGAACAAGAGTGCAGGGCCCTGATGGGTGACCTTGTGACGGCGTGGCTGGGGAGGCCCGGGTAGCGACACGCCCTATACGTGAGACTCGGGCTAGGGGTGCCCGATGGGCCCCAACCGGGGATTACACCAACCCAGAGTGGGCAGAGCAATCGGGAGTGCATGTGCTGAGGGGGACCCTCGGCACCTGCGTGATGGGCAAGGATAAAGCAGCACACTCCACAGGGGCTAACAAGATGACACAGAACACCACACCACGCCACCCACCACAGCGTATAACGAGAGAAACGGGCGACGGGGTAAGAGGATGGCAAAAGAGAAGAACCCTCCCGCGCGGAGCTACTGGCGGCCATACAGGGATCCAGGAAGGCACTGGAAAATCAAATCGAGACAGTGTTGATTGACGTGAACCTCTTGAGGGCAGACCTACGCAAAGTGGCAGACAAAGTGTCCACAGCCGAAGGCGATATTGTAGAGCTGAAAGGTGAGAAGCTCCTGGAGGCTTCTGGGGGTTACTCTGGTCTGCGACTCAATCAGCATAAATCCTTGCTCTTCCCCCTGGCCACATTGTGGCGATCAGTGACATTCTGGAAATACATTGCCACTCTCACTGATGGGCAGACTAGTGGTGTCTAAGATGATGGTACTGCTGCGTTGCCTGTAAATGCTGCAAAACTCTTTATGCTCTATTCCTGCACAGGTATTTAGGCAGTTGAACTCTGTGCTTTTGTCACTGTTCTGGGCGGGACGCCACAACAGGGTGGCCTCGAGTACTCTGACCCGATGGTATGAGGAGGGGGGACTGGAAGCCCCTACACTGGACTTATACTACTATGCAGCTCACTTGCCAGTGGTTGGACAATGGGGACAACTGGGAGAGAAGACTGCTGGCGGGACGTGTCCAATCGGGCAAACTCCCGATAGCCTTGATGGAGGAAACGGGGGTCTTCGCAGATATGCCCTACATAGTCCGTCAAACTGCGAGCATCTGGCAGCTATACGTGGATAGGATACTGAGACGAGCACCGTTCCATCGAGAACTGCCTATATGGATACTTGCCCCTGTGCGGAAAATTATATCTCGTATGTCAGTCCAGGTGTTGGGAGGTTGGGTTTGCGAAGAGTTAGCCGACTTGTACCTGGGAAAACATTCATCACATACTAGCAGGAGTGTGAGGACTTTGAACTGGGCCAGGGTCACTAACTACACTACGCTGGGCTGATGGATATAGTCAAGGTGACCTGGCCCACGTATCCTGCAGACAACTCACACACTGGATATACTGCTCACCTGTGGCTCTGGGCCTATATAATGCAATGAGGGCAGACTCAACGGGCCCCCCTCCTAATAATACCACCTTCACAGTCAACATCAAGAATAAGAGCTCCGATGGAAGACTTGGGTGCTACCAGTCTGCCACTAAAGATTACAGCGTATGATCAAATGGTTGGTCTGTGCATTTAAGGCACAAGCCTAATCTGTGGCGTTATATGGATCTGAACACTGGGGCTCCAATAACATGGGTAATTTAAAGCTCCTGAAAACAAATTTCTTAAAAAGCTGCTGCAGTTACCATCTTATACACCAATAGGTTCTCTGCTTTGGGGATCTGGGAAATTGCCAAGTTGAGACTGCTTTTATACTGAGTTCATATATGGAAGAATCCAGCTTTGATCTTCTTTTATAAAGCTCTTCGGGAAATATGGATATTGTGAGTGCATGTATCTCATCTGGTTTATTTATATTCGATTTATGTTTGAACGACTGGGTATTTCTAATTTTTGGAATTATCCAGATTCAATACATTTCTCATCCATATGCCTTGTAAAACAGTCTTATTGGACTTTTGTCAAATGTCTTTCAAGAGGCGGCTTCAAGCAGTGGCCAAATCGAGACCTTATCTATTAAATCTATTGCATCCTCTGATTTTTTTTTAAATGAGATAGAACCGCAGATGGCTTTGCTTATGAAATTTTAGGCCCGTATTTTACCATTGGCAGCATTTACTTGTAAATGGTTACTGGATATCCCCTAAAGCAATCAGTGTTTGTACTGTAACCTTACGGAAGAATATACGATTCATTTTCTACTATTTTGTCTGCTTTATTGACTTCGGTCCAAGTGGATTATCATAAACTTATAGAATAAGGGTTTTAGAAACTACTTAATTGCATAGTGTATTCTCAAAACAGACAATTCAGGCTACTTGGTTTTAGTGATATCTCATTTTATACTCTCCACTGGGAAAATCAGGTCAAACTATTTACCAATTGCTATATGAATAACACCCTATAATGTATTATACTACAATGATATATTTTAGTCATTAAATGTAGTTTTTAAATCTGCTTTATGCTTCTATTTGCTGATATTTATATATTGTAACATATTGGATATAGTGTTTTATGAATTTGGCTGGATGAAATGTATTATACTGAATGTTGCAATCTGTTGCCTTTGTGTTTTCATCACGTGCACTATATTTTATGGCTACATCCATCCAAAATAAACTTGATTGATACTGATGTATGTAAGAAAAAATTCTCCCAACACTCCTCTGTGACATGCCAAGAAAAGTTAACACATTTATCACTAAGAGACAAGTACAGGGCACATAAAACATCCCTTCATAACCTCCTTCCTGAAGGAAGTTAAAGACCAAGATTCTGGATCAACTAGAACCTCCAAAACCAAACTGTTAGCTAGCAGAAATTAAGTAAAAAGACAGCTTAAAGAAATTGCGTAATACCATAATGTTACAAACCTAACAGTGGGGTTACTGGCTAATACTAGGAACAATAATCACTCTGTCCAGCACAGGGGAAATCCTGCTCATTTCTCTGGATGAGCATAACTGGGAACCTTAATACTCTTGACCTTTTTACAGCTTATAACTCTCAATACAGAAACAAAAACTTAAGAGAATCGCTGTATACTTCTGCAATGACTCCTGCATGTATACGATAATTTCTCCAAGACCACGATCGAGAAATCTTGAGTGTGCTGGGTCTGTTAAGTGCAAGTTGCATCTTTCCATTTCTAAATGTGCTGTTAGCAAAGGTGATCAAGCTTCACAAAAGTATGCTAACGGTATGCAAATCTAAGTATGACCACAGAAGGAATAAAGGAAACAAAAAAAATCAAATGCTTACATAAGGCATGGTGAATAAAATAGAATTACATATACCCAAGCCTGGCTAAAACTGAAAGCATGGTAGTAGGCTGGGTTAAGGTAATGGGCCTCCCTTTCGAATGATTTTCAACATTGGGCCCTCTGGGCCCTCTCCAACTCCAGCTTAGAATGTTGAATCTGACATCGTCTTTGCACCACAAGTAAACGAAGTGATTATAAACACAAGCTTCCAACTCTCATCACTGATGAAGCCCACATTTCCTAAAAAACAACCATTACAGAGATCCACCAAAAGCTTTGGCAATGGTTCAATATATGGTTGGAAGATCGCGCAATATGCACACAGCTGTGCCATGAGGCCATTTTGTTCAACCTGCCAGCTAACTCAGTGGGCTCGACAATTGTTAGCCTACTGGAGGAGCTCTGTGATAACTTTGTGTCCCACAACCAGCAGAACGAATGCTCGGCTGAACAGAGATAACTCACGCCTCAACTGCACAGGATGACTTACTGCCTGCTCACCAGGCTATGGGGACACTGACAATTTGCACAACTTAGTTCAGGTGTCTCCAACCAGTCGATCGCAAGCTTGTAGACACCTTCAGAGTAGCTCCCAGCCTTGAGTTCATATTTAAATAAGCTCAGGATCACATTTCCTTTCAACTTTAAGTGAAGGCTGTGTCTATTTTACATTATTATCACCAGGCTGCAGATAGCAGGGCCTGATAATGAGCAGTGCTCAGTTAGATTTATGACCCAGGCGGGGTACAGAGGTGAAGAATTTACATACTGAGGTATTTAACTCAAATAAAAGTTCTTGTCAACTCAATATTGAAGCATGATAACAAAATTATGTTTCTGAATGCTTTTAAATGGGAGAAAATTACAATGAAAAGTTACCTTAATGATTAAGTTAAGTCTTCATTTTAATTTTCCACAATTTCAAAGTGCCGCATTTACAAACAACACGCCTTTTCTCCCAGTGGCCAGTAGACACTATGCCAAATGTACAACTGAAAAATACAGTAATTTTTTTAAATGGGAGAAATTTAAAGTGAAGAAAAATATTTCTATGAAACATTAAGTCTTAATGTTCTTCTCCACTTTCAATTACGCCAATTACGTCTTAATGTTTTATGAAGCATTTTTCTTCCCTTTAAATTCCTCCCATTAAACAAATGGCTGTATTTTTTTAGTTATAAATTTGGCACCATGTCAACAGGCCACTGGGAGCAAGATGCCTTCTGTTTATAAATCTGACATTTGGAAATGGGAAAAATTGAAATGATGAGTTTTATGGAATCCATATAAACATAACGTTAACTCTTCAGTTTAATTTTCTCCCATTTCAAAGTGGCACCTTTACACACAGTAGGCATCTTGCTACAGTTTTATATTTATAACTGAAAAATACAGCCTTTATTTTAAGTGGGAGAAATTTAAAATGCTGAACAATGTTCCATATCATGGACAATTTTGCAGAACATTTTCCTGCACTTTAAATTTTTCCCATTAAAAAAAATGGCTGTATGATTGCTTCACATAGTTAACAGAGCTACATATGGCAAATGGTATGTCCTGTGCCCCAAGTACATATGAAACAGGTTCTCAGTCACCCATACACATATTTTCCATTCATACGCACACATGTTCTTACATCCCCAAAGACCACGATCTCACTGACACACATGGCAGCCCTGTCAGAGTGCATCTAGCCAAAGTATTTTTGTTCAAACCATAGTATCTAGCTCTATGGACGTTAGGCTTAGTCAATGAAGCTGGGTTTGGGGGTGTCTGATAACAATGCGCAAGTTGCTTAGCCTTCAGTAGCTCACGATGATTTTCACTGATCAGATGTAGCTCTCACTACAGAAAAGGCTGGAGACCCTTGGCTTAGTTTATGTAGTAAGACGCTTGTCTTTTTTATTTTTACCCTGGGAAAGGGGTCTGTGAATCTGTTTACTACACTATGATTTGCCATCTTTAGTGTATGGTGGGTTAGGACATGTGATATGTATATAATGGATGTGTGTTTTATGCTACAGGTGCTGTGTCCTTGTGCAATATGGCCAGTGTCCTTCAAGGATGCAATGATGACTGCACAAAATGGAGCATCCCCTCGACGTTGCTTTGTGGATCTGCGCTTCGCCACACTTTTCCCTCTGAAGTAATCCACAGCCGTGAATAAGGGTGTAGGGAATCCACATCAGGTTTCCTATCAGGTTGAGAAGTGCTCCAAAGAGTGAACTAAAAGAACAATTTTTGATATCTTTGGTTGGTGTACCCGAAGGATACTTAGCAATAAGCTGCCATGGAAATCTATGATGTGCTTCTAGCCCACTCTGCATCTCAGACCATCTGCAGTTTCCCACCAAAGTGCATGGTCTCAGACAGTTTGGAAATTGCAGAGATCTCCCTAGGCAAGTCTTGACTTCCTTCATGAGAGTAAACATTCTCCTGAGCAATAAACAAGCCTATGAAGAGCCACTCTTCTTTGGTCAGTTGCTACTGATGTACTTAGCCTGGATATCCCACCAGTGCACCCAGTAGGCAGGAACCTCACTGCACCACTTCCCGTTAAAAGACAGCTTGTGTCATGAGTAAAGTGCCACATTATATACCTAGAGTAAAATACAGGACCCAAAAACATTCTGGGATGATGCAGAAATATTAAACTTTTGGTGCACATTGCATCATCACAGACTTATGTAGAGGAGTGCCAGAAATGTGTACATCTACCCTATTTCATGCCTGCATTCAACAATGCAGACCCAATGTGGTTTTACCCTTTTGCAAAACTAACACAGCTACTCTATTGTTTACCCAGATCACAGCTATTAGTTTGGTTGCAATTTAAAACTTTGATCCTAGGACTTCACAAATAGCACAGCTGATGCTGGATTAAAACCAATGTCTACAACACAACACAACAACAAATGATTAATACTTATTGAACAAGTTATTTAACTTTGGTAACCCTCTTTCTGGTGAATATTCTATTTACCCACAGATTCTTCACCTTGGGAATATACCTAGGCGCCAAACTGGATCCAGAAATTCAAAAAGCAGTGCTCCTGTGTGCCGGCAGAAGGTGCAGTGCGGCTCCGCATCGACCTCGTTCCACTCTGGAAGTGATGAATGGAGTCACATAATCCTGCCAACCATGCATGCTGATGTCTGTTTCTTTTAGAAGATTATCTGCGACCTCAGACGCAGTGCCCATCAATGAATTGTAAAAACCAGTGTGCAGATGCCTAAATTTGAACCTTTTTAGATGAAAAAGGAGACTATTTCACAGAACGGGAAGGTGGAAGGGTGGTGAGGAATCTGCAGGTAGATAGAGATAAGAGTGTTACAGAAGGTAAGTAACTTGTTGTTCTGATGAATACTTCTAACTGCAGATTCCACACCTTGAGAACAGATACCAAAGCAGCACCTTCACAAGGGGTCTGTGAAATGGCTCAGATCAAAAACTCCTGCAGGACCGAATTGGCAATAAGCCCTTCCCAATGGAACTGGCTGTCAAGGCAGTAGTGTTTCATGTGTGCACTGATGCCCACGTAGCTGCCAGACATATATCCAGGGCAGAGACACTGTCTGCCAACGCAGTAGTAGCAGTCTTAACTCTGGTAGAATGAGCTCTCAGGCCTTCTAGAGGTTGCTTTTTAGCCATTGCGTAGCAGATCCTAATACAGAGAACTATCCATCGGGAGATGGTCCGTTTCTGTACTGCCTTGCTCTTCTTTGCATCAGAGAACCGCACACAGAGCTAATCATCCACCTAATGTTCATTGGTACGATCTATGTAAAAGCTCAGCTCATCTATCTCTTCGGGTCCAAGCGATGGAGTTGATGAAGATGCACAAAGAAGGTCAGAAGAGTGATGGCTTGTCCAGGGATGTGGAATTCCTATAGCCCGATGCCCAGGGCATATTTTTTGGGGTCAAGGGCAACAAGTTTTCATGTGTATTTTGCCCTTGGGACAAGTAGGCCCAACCCCCTACAGCATAAACCCTTTGGCTGCCAGTTTACAGTAACACATTATGAATCAGGGAAAGGCATTGCCTGCAGTTAAGGTAATATTTATATCCATGTGTTAATGCTGTTCAAACTTGTATTTATGGTTCATTAATGCAAAGGCTTTATTATTAGGGCGAGCGCTCTAAGTAAATGTTGTAAGCTCAGACTGCACTACTGACAGTGGTTAGAGTATAAAAATGTGTACACACATTTTCAATTTTTAGCAATATGAGGCTATGTATACTGCTCCCATAATGTTCTCTGATTACATGCTAATATTTGCAGAAGCTTGAAAGCAATATTGACGATTCTTTGCTTTCAAAATAAAATGTTCACCCAAAATAAAATGCAAAACCATTTCGCTAAACTACTGAAAATATTTAGGTACTGATTCTTTGCAGCATCATTTAGTAAAATGTGTTGATGTACGCTAGTATTGCCCAAAAATATTCACAATGGAAAATCAGTGTAACCAGTTTTAATAAGATTATGGGAAACATTAAAATAAATAAGCATTGGTAAAGCCAGTAGGTCTGAAATTGTTGGTCAGCCTTTTGGTTTTGTCAATGCGTTACTGGCACAAAAGGGACAAGTGGATTTTGTTACAGGACAAGTAAATTTATGAAGCAATCTGCCCCATGGACAAGTAGATATTTGATTAAATTCCACACCCCTGCGTGTCTGACATGAAAAAGCTTCACCACCTTCGGTTGGAAGACTGCTCGAATCCGTAACACCAGTTTGTCCAGAAAAAGGTGGTAATAGGAGGCATTATGGAGAGAGTCTGAAGCTCAGTCACTCAGCATGCTAATATTAAGGCAGCTAGAAAAATGTTTTTAAGGTGAGGAGGCACAACAGACAACTGTGCATTGGCTCAAAAGATGTACACATGGGGAAAGTGATGCCTAAATTCAAGTCCCACAGTGGCATCACAAGGGGCTTTGGCAGAAACATATGTTGCAAAACTTTTAGAAAACACATCACACAGCTGATATATACAAGGACACCTGGTCCGGCGAACGTAAAGGACCGACAAATACCCTTTAACAGTGCCCACCACAAGTCATTGCTGGGACAAAATCAAAACAAACATCAGTACATCAAACAGTTTAGCCTGCAGCAGGTCAATCTGCTGGGTGCCGCACTAAGCCACAAACACATCCTAGCATCCTGCATACACCAATTTCGTGGATGGATCCCTGGCTGGCTGGACCATATCAACATCTTCAGGAGCAAGATCAAAGGAGATAAACTGCTGTCAATCATTCTCCATGCATGGAGGTGTAGATTGCTCAGGCTAGGGAGCAAGGCCCTGCCCTGCTGCTGTGAAGGAATATCCTCCCGAAGCAGCAGCCTGATTGGAGGACAGATGCTCAGGCCTTGAGGTTTTGGGTACCACACTCTCCAAGCCCAATCCAGAGCCACTAGATTGACTTTGGCCTGGTCATTCCTGATCAAATTCTGAACTTGGGGCAGGAAAGGCAGTGGTGGGGAGGCTTACAGAAGTTCACTGCATGCAAAATGAGTCTGAGAGACAGATATTACTAGGAAACTGTAAAGCGCAAAAGTGTGGACACTAAGCATTTTTGGCAGTGGCAAAGATAACAAGTCAGGGTCCTCCCAATTGCTGCGCCACCTCTGGAAGGAACTACCATTTGTGATCCACTAGGTGTCAGCAGCTGAGCTAGTCGAACAAGTTACTTACCTTTGGTAATGCCTTATCTGGTAGAGACTATCTAGCTGCAGATTCCTTACCTTAGAATTATCCCCAGGCATCAGACTAGATCTGGAAATTTTTCATGAGCAGTACCCCTGCTCACTGGTAGGTGGCGTCGTTCGGCTCCGTGTGGCATTGTCCGTGCCAGAAGTAACGTGCGCGGTGCCTATATAGGTGCCACTCCAGTGCACCGACATTGGTTTCTTCACGCGACTTTCCACGTCAGGAGTGTGGAGCCATGAAGAACACTGGTGTGGAAAACTGGGGCCCTGAAAGGGGAACAGCCTTGTCCCTAGAAATCGGCTTGTAGAGCAGGGAGGATGGGTGGGGGGGTGGGGGGTGGTAGGGAATCTGCAGCTAGATAGAGTCTCTACCACATAAGGCGTTACTGAAGGTAAGTAACCTGTTCATCTGATAGTGACTTTTAGCCTCAGATTCCCTACCTTAGAATAGCTATCCAAGCAATACCTTCCCGGAGGTAGGGCTGCGAAGCAATTTCACACCAAAATGTCTTGCAGGACCAAACAGGCAAAGCGCCCATCCCTACAGAGATGCCCACGTTGCTGCATTGCAGATGTGCAGGACAGGAACTCCACGTGCTAACGCAGTGGTCGCAGCCTTGGCTCTGGTGGAATGACCACGCAAGACCTCAGGGCTTCTGGCCAGTGCGTAGCAGATTTTAATTCAGAGCAAGATCCATTGGGAGATGGTTAGCTTCTGCACGGCCCTCCCCTTTTTGACTCCGACATAATCCACTAAGAGTTGGTAGTTCACCCGAAAATCTTTTCATGCGGTCAAGGTAGAACGACAATGCACTTTTTGGGTCCAGTCGATGGAGTCGTTCCTCTTCCTTAGAGGGATATGGTGGAGCATAAAAGGTAGGCAGGGTGAACGACTGGCCTACATGAAAGGGAGTGACTACTTTCGGCAAAAAGGAAGCTCTAGTGCAAAGAGCCAGCTTGTCTGAGAAGAGGGTTAGGTATGTAGGCTTAGATGACAAGGCCTGGAGCTCACTGGCGCTATGGGCAGATTCTATCACCCTTAACAAGGCTATCTTGATGGTAAGGAGCCTCAGAGGACAGTTATACAGTGGCTCAAAGGGAGCACACATCAGAAATGTAAGTACAATTCTGAGGTCCCACTGAGGCATGAAGGTGGAAACATATGTTGGAGACCTTTTAAAAACGAATTTATGACAGGGGATTTGAAGAGGGATGGCTGATCTGGTAACTGCAGGAATGCGGAGATGGCAGAAAGATAGCCCTTTAGGGTGCCCAATGCAGAGCCCTGCTTGGTAAGAGAAAGAATAAACAGAAGGTCCTGAGAAAGGGGAGCTGAAAGAGGGACAACTTGCTTTTCTCCAATCCATGCCACAAACTTGACCCAGCGGCAGGCATATACCATCTTGGTGGAGGGACTCCTGACTGCCAAGATAACATTGCAGACTTCGGTTAACTGTTGCCACTCAATCTCCACACATGAAGGCGGAGTGTTGACAAGGTCGAATGGAAAACCCTCCCCTGCTGCTGCGACAGAAGATCCTCCTGAAGGGGCAGTGTGATCAGAAGAGCGATGGCTATGCTCAACAGCTCGGGATACCAAACTCTCAGAGCCCAGTCCGAAACCACAAGGATGACTTGGGCCCAGTCGTTCCTGATCTTCTTGAGAACTCTGGGCAGGCGTGGTATTGGCGGAAAGGAACACAGTAGGCCAGAGATCCACTCAAGACAAAAAGCATCTCCGAGCGAAAGGCGCCTTGGAAACTCCAGCGCACAGAGCTGCGGACATTGAGCGTTCTCAGTGGTGGTGAACAGATCTATTCAAGGCTCTCCCCACTGCTGAAAGAGACCTTGCACCACCTCTGGATGAAGACGCCTTTGTGATTCATCTTTGGCTGAGTTTGTCAGCTCTGGCATTTAGAGAGCACACCAAGTGTTAAAACACCAGGGATATACCCGGATATTCCAGCCATGTCCAGCAGCCCATGACCCCACCCCTCCCTGTTTGTTGCAGTAGCACATGGCGGTGGTGTTGTCCGTGAACACCTGCACTAGTCGTCCCTTGATGGAGGGTAGAAAGGCTTTCAATGCCAGCCGGATTTGGACCATGGCGGAGAGATTCCCCTGATGCTGTGCACACTAGAACTTCAGATTCCACTGCAGAGCTCGCATATGCCAGTGGGCATGTGTCACAGGCAGGAGGCCATGAGGCCCAGCAGCTTCAGAGTCAGTCTCACCAAGACCCAGAATAGAGGCTGAAATTTCAGTATCATAGCCTGACTATCCTTGACGTGCCATTTGCCCGAAACTGCACTGCGTCCAGAACAGCTCAGAAGAAAGGGAGCATCTGAGAGGGAGTCAGGTGTGACTTCGGCACATTGATAGTGAACCCTAGCGAGAGCAGGAGGTCTGCTGTAGTCTGGAGGTGGGAGACGACTGCCTGGGGCGAGCCCGCCTTCAACAGCCAGTCATTGAGATAGGGAAAGACTGGTAACCCTGGTAACCCTGATCTCCCCAGATAAGCTGCAACCACCGCCATCACATTGGTGAAAACCCAGGGGGCGCTGGTAAGGCCAAAGGGGAGCCTGGCAAACTGTAAGTGCTCATGTCCTACCATGAACCACAGGTAATATCTGTAGGCAGGCAGGAAGGGAATGTGGAAATATGCGCCCTGCAAGTCCAACACCAACATCCAGTCTCCCGGGTCCAGGGCTGACAGGACTTGAGTGAGCGTGAGCATTTTGAATTTCTCCTTTTTTGAGGAAAAAAGTCTGGTCTGGGTGCAGGTCTAGAATAGGACGAAGGCCTCCATCTTTTTATAGACAGTAGTAGGAATGACAACCACAACCTGCTCTAGCATCAGCACCCTCTCTATTGCTTCCTTGGCCAAGACAGATGCCACTTCCTGGCGAAGTAAGGATAGATGGTCATCTGTCAGCCTGTCACAAATGGGTGGCATGGGTGGAGGGGTAGTCAAGAAGGGGAAGGAGTAGTCCCTTTTGACAATCTGGAGAACCCAGGGGTCTGATGGGATCGACCTCCAGTGGTGCAGGTGATGGCATATCCCGCCTCCCACTGGTAGTCCATGATGGTTGGAGGGAGAACTAAAGAGGTTTGGAGGCTGTGGCTGCCGAGAGGTGGTGGACTGGTCCGACCTCTGGCTGGCTGGCAGCGCTGAGTCTGTCTTGTCTCCGAAGAGGCGGGAGCGTGGACATCCCCTGAAAAGCCAGTTGTTCTCAGCCAGGCATGGTGCCCTAAGGCCACCGACTAAGAAACCACTCTGCCTAGCGAGTCAGTCGCATCCAGCCCACATCTGATCATAAACTTGACTGCATCTCTCCCGCCTGCCATAGCTTGGGAGGCTATGGTCCGGGCTGCCTCCGGAACCATGGGCAGCACCTGCACAACCGAATCCCAAAGTGCATGGGAGTAATGGCCCAAAAGGCACGTGGTGTTCACAGACCGCAGTGTCAGGCTGGTGGAAGAAATCATTCTCTTGCCTAAGGGGTCTGGCCTCTTGGATTCCCTATCCAGTGGAGTGGTAGGGAATGCACCAGGGTTTACGCAGGACGTAGATGCTTGCACCACTAAGCTCTCCGGGGTAGCGTGTTGCATGAGGAAATCAGGGTCCCCTGCGGCGGGGCGATGTTGGTGGGCAATTCTTCTGTTCACAGGAGCGCCTGTGCTGGGCTTGGACCAGGTCCCAAGCAGGACGTCCGTAAGGGCATCATTAAAAGGGAGAAGCAGTTCCGAGGTGGTCACTCCTGGCTGAAGCACCTCTGTCAAGACGTTAGTCTTGACTGCCACTGAGGGCAGGCTAAGTCCAGGACCTTGGCCACCCTTCTCACCACCATAGTAAAAGAAGCTCCCCCCTCTGTTGCCACGGTATGAGGAGAAAACATGCCAGTATCTGGAGGTGTCCAGTCTACTGGTGTCTGCCAATTACTCACACCAATCCATCTTGGGGTCTAAGGCTGGTATTCCTCAGGGCCCAGTGGCCCCTCCCATTCCTCCACAAGTCCCAGCCCATATGAATAGGGCTCAGCCTCCTGTCTGGAAGGGAAGGCTCCAGTCGTCGTCTGGCAATGCCCTCCAGCTCCGTGCAGGAGTCGGGGATGAGAATGGGGATGGCGCCGGGAGTGTCGACATCGGGGCAGGTTGAGGTGATATGACTGATGCCAGTCCGGATCTATCTGTGGATTCATGGGGTCCGACTGGCGCTGGGGGTGGACCCGCCAGCGAGGAACCAGAAGGGGCCCATCCCGAACCTGCAGGAGTCAAAGGCGGGCCAGTGGGGACGGGTCACCCAAATATGAGGTGCATGGACTCATAAAATTCACAGAGTTGGTAGGAGGGCACTCAGGCTCACAGAAACTCAGGGAGGCACAGAGCCAGCCCAGACGCAGGCTTAACTGCGGAGTCAGGCCTTGAATGATGACGCTCCCTCATCTTGTCGGATGACTTCGACAGATGAGGTGAAGTCGAAGACATCTTCTATTGCTTACTTTTCTTCTTTTTGTGGGACTTACCCGAACGCTCGGATGTCTTCGACTGCGACGAAGATCGATGGCTCCGCAACCAATCCCGGGACCTTCCTCTTGACCAGGATCAAAACCATTGCAGCATCGAGCGGCAAGCAGCTTGAGGGACCGCTCCCTCAAGGAGCTGGAGAGCATGGCACGGCATTCAACGCAGGTCTTCACGTCATAGTCGCGCTCCAGGCACCAGAGGCAAACAACATGCGGGTTTGTCACCAACATCTGCAGGTGACAGGCGACGCAAGGCTGGAAGCCAGCTTTCCTAGTGGACATCCCTGCCACACCTTAGGAGACCAGGACAAAGATCTCAAAAAACATCGACAAAAAGTCAGAAAAAGGTCAATCAAAAAATGACTCAGGGTAACTCTCTCTGGTTCTGCACTGACTGGCACAGAAAGAAAGGAACTGACATCAGTGTGCTAGGGTTGTGGCTTTATAGGCACCACGCACATCACTTCTGGCGGGGATGGCGCCGGTGACGCCATGTGGAGCCAAACAGCGCCTCCTACCAGCGCACAGGGGTATAGCTCATGAAAAATTACCAGATCCAGTCTGACGCCTGGGGATAATTCTAAAGTAAGGAATCTGTGAATAAAATCCTCTATCAGATCGCCCTGGCAGTTGAAGATCCCACCAGGGGTTTTACAGCCAAAACTGCTCAGCCAGCTACCGAGCCTCCTGGCAAAGGACCCAAACCTCACCCTGCCCTGCACATGGCAGTGTTTTTGTCTGTGAGAACTTGAACCAGCTTTCCCATGATGGTCTAAAGGAAGGCCTTCAACACGAAGTGAATTATCTGCAGCTCCAACAGATTTATGTGGAGGGGGGACTTTGCCGGAGATCAGAGTAATCTGATCGACACCTCTCCCAAATGGCCTCCGCAACCCAGTAGTGATGTGACAGTCACCATCATCAAGTCTGGATAGGGAAGGGAGAGGGGTTCTGCATCTGGTCCAACTGCAGTCAGGCAGCCACTAAAGCAGCTCTTATGCAGTCTCCTCTGACACCTGGATGGAATCGGACAGGTTCCTCTGGTTCTGGGCCCACCAAGACGTTAGATCCCACAGCAGAACCTGCATATGCAATCAGGAATGACCAGCAAGAAGAATTCAGGAGGAAAGCAGGCCAAGAGGTCTCAAAGCCATCCTTATTGAGACCCAAGACAGAGGCTGAAACACTGGGATCATGGCCACAATGTCCTGAACTAGTACATTCAGGTACATACCCAAATGTGCACCGTATCCAGGATGGATGCAATTAAAGGGAGCCTCTGCAAAGGAGTCAGTTGTGACTTTGGCAGGTTCATTGAAAACCACAATATCAGGAAGTTCACTGTAGTATTGAGGTGGTCTGCGACTGGCTGTAGCGAGCCCGCTTTTCACAGCAAGTCATCGAGGTAGGAGAGACTGGTATCCCAGGCTTCAGAAGATGGGCAGTGACCACAGTCATCACCTTTGCACAGACCCTAGGGGCACTAGTGCCCCTTGGAATAATTAGTACCCGTAGGACTGCAGAACGGGGATGTGAAAATAAGCATCCTTCAAATCACACGCATCCATCCAGTCACCAAGATACAGGGCAGAAAGAACTTGAGCCAGCGTGATCATCTTGTATTTGTCCTTGCACAGGAAGGCACTGAGAGGGTGAAGATCTAAGATGGGATGAAGGCCTCTGTTCTACTTTGGCATGAGGAAGTAGTGGGCATAACATCCAGTCACTATGTTCGAGGCTGAAGCCTTCTCTATGGATCATTTGGCTTAAAGAGCCTCCACCTCTTGTTGCATAATGGACAGATGATCCACCGAGAGCAGCTCTGATGTACCTGGCAGGTACGGTGGGTTGAAAACAATAGACTCGTTGGACAATTTGGAAGACCCACCTGTCAAATGTAATGCTCTTCCATCTTGAGAGGATGGGGCTGACCTTGCCACCTACCAGACAGCTGTGTGTCACTAAGTGTGCACAAAAGAGGGTTGGAATTGTCGGGGTCTAGGGTGTTAGCTGCTCTTGATAGCCTGGTTGTTGTCTGTTGGACCCACAGGCCAGACCTCGAAAAGGTCAAGCTGAATTTACTTAAGACTCGAAGCAATTGACAGCGTTCAATACACCACAAGGCCTGTACCAATTCAAAAGAATGCCCTTTGGGGACTGGTATCTGCAGCCTCTGTGTTTCAGAGAACCGTGTTTCACATTTTCAGGAATGTAAATGATTTTGTAAAGTGCTTTTGAGATGATATTTGAATATTTTCTAGGAATGAGAAGGAACACATACAAGGCCTTTCTGAGGTGTGCAGTAGATTAGAGAACCATGGTCTGAAGTTCAAGGCGTCTAAATGTAAAATGTTAAAAAAAATCTTTGGAATATCTAGGTCACACTTTGTCTGGTGATGTGGTGGTCCTAGAAAAATCTAATTTAGAAGCTATTACTAAGGCAGCAGCACCTGTTAACAAAGAACAACTGCTGTCTATCGCTGGCATGTGTGAGTACTATAGCAAATTCATTAAGTTATTTTGCTACAAAGATTTAACCATTAAGGGAGTTGTTGAGACACAAAGCTGATTTTGTTTGATTGGAAAGACAGCAGTTAGCATTTGAAAACAAAGATTGAGATTGTGGAAGCACCCACGCTGAAGCCATTTTTCATAGGAAAGGAGTGTATAATCACTATAGATGCCAGTATGCATGGTGTGGGTGGTGTATTGTCCCTGAGGTATGGTAAAGATTAATGGAACGTAGCATTTGTGTCACAAACATTGAATGACACTCAAAGAAGGTATGCAGTGATTGAGAGGGAGTTGGTGGTGTGTGTATGGGCTATTGAACACTTCAGAAACTATGCGTTGAGCAGCAAATTTGTCCTGAGGACGGACCATAAAACATTAGTCAACATTTTGTCTCCAGCTGGGGATGGAATTCCACAGTGCGTATTGCTAGGTTCACTTCAAGATTGCAGAAATATACCTCCAAAACCGATGAAAGAAGTGCTGTGAGTGAATATGATATGGTGGCCACCATTAAAGACAGAGGGGCCGATTCCGATCTCGGCCGGTAGGGCTCCGAATCGGATTCGGCTTAACCGGATCCGATTCGGAGCCCTATTTCCCGACCGATCCGTACGCGCGTCCGGACAAGCGAGTACGATGCGAAATCGCCGACCGACTCGTTCGGGCGTCCCAACCGCTCCGACCGACTCATTCCCGGGTCGAACCGCACCGACCGACTCGCTCGGACACGACTCGCACCGCGCAATGGAGACGTTCCCCGGGCGGGTAAGTACGATGCGCGCCGCGAGCAGTCCGACCGACACGCGCCGTCCGGCTCGAAAGAACAGTCGGAGCCGTACTTCGGGGATCCGTGTCGGACCCCCCTGTACGCGTAGCCGCGCGAGTCGCACACAGGGGGGACCCATGGGTCCCCCCCACCTGTGCGTGTACGGCGCGAGTCGCTTCGCCGTGTACCCGCTGTAGGGGGCGCCCTTGTTCGCCTCGCACCCATTGAGGCAATGGGAGCCCGCGTACGCGTTGTACGACCAGCTCCCATTGACTTCAATGGGAGTCCGACCGAATCGAGTCCGATTGCATGCGAACGCATCGTACTCGTTCGGTCGGGCTGCACGGGTCCGATTCGGTCGGAAATCTCTCCGGGTCCGGCTCGGTCGGAGAGATTTCCGGCCCGAATCGGAATCGGCCCCATAGTGTCAAAGGAGTTTGATGGCATTGCAGAGGAATAATGGAAGGAAAGTGAGAGGAAAGATGCGGTGTGGCAAGCCACCAAGAAATGTGATAGAAGGTTGGCGCAAATGCAAGGAGACTGTGCCGAAATGTTTACCCATGTTCAAGGTGTCAGAGAAGTAAGAAATTGAGAGGAATTTGTTATTCAAAAACAGAAAATGTGTTCCTCCGAGTAATGTGCAAGAGATGATTCTCAAGTTGCCCCATAAAGAGCATACAGGGATGTCGACTATGAAACGTCTTGCACGTAATTATGTTTGGTGGCCTGGAATGGACAGGTTGGTTGACAGGACTGTAAGGGAGTGTGCGCCAGCAGTGAGACGATGTTGAAAGTTAGTACTGCTCCGCTAAAGTCAGTGGAGTGCCCAGAGTTTCCTTGACAAAAGATTGCATTTAATATGTCTGGTCCATTTAATTTCCTTCTTGTGTACACAAAGTTTGCATTAGTTCTTATTGATTAGCATGCTAAATGGCTGGAGGTGAATTGGTGTCACAAACTTCAACCGATACAGTGACTGAATTTTTCAAAGAAGTGTTTAGCAGGGAAGGTTGCCCGTCCGTTATAGTGGCTGACAATGGTGTACAATTAAGGTCCTCTGAGATGGAATCGTTCCTTAAACATTGTAGGATTAAGCATGCGACTACAGCACTCTATGAACATCATGCGAACGGTCAAGTTGAAAGATTCAACCGTGTTTTGAAAGGTTACATTACTGAAGCACACAAAGGTGGAGGTGATTGGAAGAATTCCTCGAGGGAAAAGTTGTGGATGTAGCATATAACTCCACAGACCACTACTGAGGTCAGCCTTTTCAAGTTGTTCAAAGATAGAGATTCTGTTTCAAGTTTGTGCCCACTGTCGTTCAAAATAAAGTGTGGAAGAGAAATGTGATTTGGAGGAATTGTGGAAAGAGTGAAAAGGAAGCAAAATAAAGCCAAAGAACAGTATGATGCCAAATGGAATGTGAAAGCACACGAGATCAAAGTGGGAGATTGGGTTAGAATTCTTAAACCAGGATTGGGGTAAAAAGGTGTTTCTAAATTTGGTAAGATCAGGAAAGAAGTAAAGGTGTTCACAAACTGTGTGGTGACTCAAGACGGGAAGCTGAGGAATGCAAAGATGGTAGCCGAATACACTGGGCCATTGCCTGTGAGTGATGAGGAAGATGCAGACAACGAGAACGGAGGATTTTTTGTCAGAATTAATAAGGATCTTCACCAGGGTGTTCCAACAGGGGTGAACAATGAGAGTTCCATGTTGCAAGATAACCTGAGAGGTTGGGAGTGAAATAATGGAAGATACTGTAGCTTCAAGGGTCAAAGGTGTGAGCAGGTTCAGCCAGCTGGCCATCAAATTTGCTAAATTTCTTAAATAATGTTTTCAGTCCACCTGTTTGGTTGGTGAAATTTACTTGGATTTTCCACCTGACTATGTATCTATGTTGTACATAGTTTTAAGCGTTTGTTCTTTCTTATGTGTTTGGTTCAGTTCGATGTTTTCTTTTTAAAGAGGAAGATGTGTTGCATTGTTTTCACTAGGTCTACTTGCGCATGCCACTGTTATGGTTTAGTATCTATTCTGCATTCTATGGAATGTTTCCTTCATTGAATGCAGAATCAGGACAGTGGACTACTGACCACCTGCCTTGAAGGTGGTTGTGCTGTGCTGCCAAAATAAAGACCTTTTCTACAACTTAGTCATCTTTCTAACAAATCTATACAGTCTGCAGCTCCTCCTTCTATACATGCATGCAGGAATATGCTATAAGGACAGCCCTTTTCACAGGAATGTGATGTGGCAGGGGTTTCCTGAGAACATTTTATCAGAATTCCTATAACTTTGCTGTCGTGCAGCATGTACTTTCCAGCATCAGCTCCTCAAAGCGTGTGGTTAACAGAGAACTGGTCCAGCCTGAGCATAGTCAAGTGGTAAATTAAGATCCCCCAAGCACAATGGGCGCTGCATGTCTGGCTGCCAAATTTTCAAAAGCACTTCTGAAATTATTGGACAACTGCAAATAAGTTAGTAAAGTGCAATCCTATTTCTTCGTCCTTCTCTCTGTGAATGCTGGACTTAGGTTAAGTTGCCAAGGATTGGATTGATGTACGCCCTTGAGTCTCTGGGACAACCACTACAACTCCTTCAGGAAGAGAATCCTGCCCTCGGCTTAACATCTTGTGATTCTGTGGCAACGTTTTTATCTCCCTGTGCAAAGAAATGTGTAATGTAAGCAGGTTCTCTTATAAAGCGCTCTAAAGAAGATCACAACGCTACGTTATTTTAAATTTCCAGCAGGACTGAGACCTGCACCCAGACACTTTAGAATTGTACAGAGCAATACGTAGGTACTCATCGACAGGTAGGAGGCGGAAGAAAAAAAAATTGCAGCCAATAAACTGATATTTGTTTTTGTGAATCTAATATGCTGTAGCGCGTGCCCTTAAATCATTGACTGTAAATGTCACCATGAAATAAATCGGATAGCAGGCAGAAGAATTTACAAAGATGCAATAACATTCCCAAAAAACATTTCTATTACTAAACTAGAAAAACCGCCTGTGGCCCTGTGCCTGTTTTGTAGTGCCGTACGATCAACAAACAAGAATATAAAGGTCTAAATTATGACTTCTGGTATTTTACTGTAAATACGAGACATTGTGCCAGTCGCTGGTGAAAGATGTAATTTAGTGTTGGCAATCTGCCCTGTACTTTTCCATGGAAGATAGACATATATTTTAACACATATTTAAAAGATCTCCAGAATCGTTCTGCGATTCCCGTCTTTGGGGCATCATTAAACAAAATATATAACCCAATGTACTTTGCACAAAATAACATTGTGGAATTTGGAAAATGTACAAACTCAAAAAGCAACACCGTGTATTGACACATTTCAGTGAAATAAAAATAGATTTAAGCACAGTGAAAATGGCAACAAGTAACTAAGTAATAATATGTATGTGTCATCGTCAGTAAAATATTTATATTAACCCAATAAATAACAAACGTAATAGTGAATTCAAATAATAACAAAATTACATTTTCTGATTATTGACCTTGGTCTGCAAAAATGCACGTTGGCACAGACACAAACATAAATAAATACATACATATATACAAATATACACACACACACATATATATATATATATATATACACACACACACACACACATATATATATATATATATATATATATCCTACTGGCAGTCGCCAGTAGGTAGTTCTAGTTAGGACCTAGATTCCATAGGAAAGGCGTTTTTCTTTTGCCATTATCTTTGGCGCCGTTTGACGAATCTTCGCAAAATTTTCAAAACTAATGGGGCGCTCAGGTCAGCTCCTGTCTGGAATGTTTCGGGGTGATTCGTCAAACGGGGGCAGAGAAAAAACAGGGGTCCCAAAACTCATTTTCTCCATGTAAATTTCCATAGGAAACTTTAGACACGGCTACAGAACGAACTGCTAAACGGAATTACACCAAATTTGGCAGAAAGATAGCTCTTGGTTCAGAAAGCGTTCTTTTTGTTAAATGGTGTAAATCCGTTCAGTAGTTCCTGAGAGATTCAAATATTTACAGATATTAATATATGGACACGAAGGATCTGCGAACCCTCCCGATCTCGAGCCTGAGTTCTGATTGGCTGCCAACACTTCAAACCAGGAAGTGTTGGCAGCCATCTTGTGACTCGGTTGAACCTAGTCAAGAAAAAAGGAAGAAAAACAAGAAAAGGGAGCAGGGTAGAACACCCTGACCCCCTAGGCCTGCTCAGGGGGTCCCACAGGGACCCCGAGAGCCAAATAAAGCATTTTTTGTAAAACAATTCGGCGGGAGTCGCGTAGGGTCCACGAATCCCGCTGAAAATTAAAAAAAAAAGAAGCATGGGTCTCCCGCACTTCGTTTAATTAAGCCCCCCGGTGGGCCAGGTCCTGGGGGCAAATATGTTAATAGATGCAGGGGCTATGTGTATTAACTGTTGGAGGCACGCGGCCCCCTGCAGCCCCAGGGACCGCCACCTCCCCGGGGCTTTATTTAAAAAATATGCATGTGGAGGGGCTCCTGCCCCCCCCCCCCCCACGCAGCCGCGGAGACAGCCACCTCCCTGGGGCTATAGGCATTAAAAGCGGGGGACCACGCGGACCCCCGGGGACTGCCACCTCCCCGGGGCTAGCTTTAAAAAATGAAGTGTGGGGGGGGGGGGCTCAAGCCCCGCACACTGCCCCAGGGACCACCACCTCCCCGGGGCATACATCAATTAAATTTTGTTTTGGAACCCCGGACCGGGGACCAACACCTCCCCGGGGCTAGACACAAGATGGGAGGGGGGCCGCGCGGCCCCCCTCCAGGAGCCCTTGATGGCCCTGGGGACCGCCACCCCCAGGGCCGGCTCCAGCAAAGTCCTGGGGTGCCCACCCCCGGGACATTGCAGTTTGCTATGCCATGGCAGGAGCACTGCTCCCGCCATGCCATAGCAAACTTCTGCTTCGCTTCATGGAAGCGAGAGCAGCAAAATTGCTCTCGCTTCCATGAAGCGAAGCAGAATTGCTTTTGGGCAAAGAGAACTGCATGTTAGCAGCTCCCTTTGTCCAAAAGCAATGCCGGCTCCCGCAGGAGGTGGGGAGCCGGCAGGGACCGCAGGGACATTGGGGCTCCCCCCGAGGTCCCCAACAAAATGGCCAAGCCCCAGGGGATGGGAGAGGGGCCATCGGCCCACCTCCCTTTTTAAATTTAAATAAAAGTGTCTGGGCCCCGGGGAATGGGGTCCCCGGGGCAGAAAGAGGCCCAGCTAGGGGGGCCACGCAGGCCCCCCTACCCATTTTTATGAGGTAACCGGTAGGCTAGTTGGCCCCTAAGGACCCCCAGCAGCGAAGGGGACTTCATTCCCCAACCAAGAGCGTGCCCTGAAGCGCGTTTGCAGAGTGGTGGAGAAAGGGGGGCGTGGCCTCCAAAGACCTCTTAGCAATCTTGCTGTGTGGGACTTACTGGAGGTAACAGGCGGGGTAGTTTACCTCCAGTAAGTCCCACTCAGTGGGCTTGCTAAGAGGTCTTCGAAGGCCATGCCCCCCCTTTCTCCACCACTCTGCAAACGCGCCTCCTGGCACACTACTGGTTGGGGGATGAAGTCCACTTTACTCCTGAGGGACTTTGGGGGCCAAGAAGCCCTCATGGTACCTCCTGTAAGTCCTACGGAGCGGAAATTCCTGAGCGCTGGTTGGAGGCCCAGCCCTCTTTCTCCACCACTCTGCAAATGTGACTACTAGTTAAACAGGCATTTGAAATGCAATAGGTCTCGCATTTGCAAGAGTTAGAGCTATTGGCATTGTAAATGTAAAAGTTTTTTGTAGTGGAGTGGTTTACATTGTGTGTAGTGGAATTGTGTGGTATGTTGTGCAGTGAAATTATGTGGATAGAAAGTATGTGGTATTTAGTGTATAGGAATTATGTGGAGTGGGATTGTGCGTTATGGAGAGTAATTATGTGGTATGGTAGTCTGTGTTGTGGAGTGGTAACCTCAGGTTTAGTCTTCCTTGTTTCCATAGAAACTAAACTAAAAACTCAATGAGATACAAAAAAAGAAGCAACCACAGTAAAAATCAGCAACACCTAAATCAACTTTCAATGTAAATGTAGCCATCATTGCATAATCACTTTAAGGGATACTGCTAGCCCAGAAAGTCCATATTGATAGTACTGCAGGTTCTCATGAGAAACCGAGAAAAACAAAGTGATGGGATTCTTCACAGTCCTTTATTTGTGTTCACTGGCCCACGCCAGAAATAAAGCCACAATATATAAAGCAGTCTTAGCACTGCTCCAAAAAGATCAGTCCAAACTGAACTGCTGTCCCCTCAGAACAGAAACACAACCAACCTCAGACTATTTTCAGCCTTGTTGGGCCTCATCAGTGGCCTCCAGCTTGACTCCTAGTGTACAGTGAGCCAGGGAATCGTGACTGGGCATACCTGCTCTACCTAGGTGTCGTGGAGATAATACGTGATGGGAAGAATATGTGATTAATCCCAACAAAGATTGGACCACAATTGAGTCCCAGGAGCGGCCCGTGCAGGTAAGAGCTGTGGGGCAGGGTGGGACGACGTGGAATAAATAAATAATGAATTTTCCCTCGTCATCATCAGTTGAGTCTCCCCCACCCTGCCCCACCGCTCTTACCTGCACGGGCCGCTCACTGTGCTTCTGCAGACGGACAGCAACCACATGCAAATCAGCTTTGGCTCGGCCCCAAAAAGTGTAATCTAAACCGTACTGCCTGGCTTGGTAGTCATGAGTAAACCACAGTATATTTCAACTATATCAGGACTTGACACCAGTGACCTCATTATTTAGGGGGAACACTTTCACCCATACATTAGCTATAACACGTCATCCACAGTTGTCAGAGAGGGACAATACACTGAATTAACTGTTTAACAACATCGTCTATGGAAGCCATCTTGACAATCATTGTTATTTTATCAAACAATGGATTCTTTCGCAGCTGATTTAGATGACCTTATCAATGTGGTCTCCTGAAATAGAAGACCGATACACTGTGTAGGAAAGCATAGACATACAGAGCAGAGATTTACCTAGGGGTGTTGAAGAGAACAGGCTCTGCTGTGCGAGAACATCCTGAAGGACAAATGGGCAGATGAGTAGCGGTCAATAAAGAGCATACAGAGTTAAACCATTGTTCAGCATCTGCACTTCTCAACCAGGATGCAAATGAAACAAACATGAACCAGTCTCTATGATCTACTGGTCTCAGGCAGTCAGTAGGGAATGTTTCACAGTATACACAGTGCCCGTAAGTGAAATCTAAGTTTGAAGAGCTGTTGATGGCAGTCATCATCAGGATGTCTCGGCTATAAATTATTTTGGCAGAACAGTCTGTGCATATCGATATCATTCTATTAAAACATTATCTTAGACTTTTTGGAGCATAAAATACCGTTTCTGCCAATTCTTCAGTGCAGGATGTTAGTACACAACAGAAAGCCTCTCTCCAGGCCATGGTGACCGAGCATCACATTAATAATAATAATAATCCTAGTCACTACATTAATTGGTTTTTTTTATGTAGTACTTACTAAGCTACCGTTTCAAAGCAATGGGTAACAGGTGTTACCATTATCCAATTTATAGGCAGGCAAATGATAGAATTTGCAATGAAGGGGGGATTTAAACTTTCTGCCCAGTGAATGTGTTCACGAGAGTGTGAACATATTTCGAAAATGTTAGGCATAAATATGTTCAGTCTCTTCTGTCATTTGGTCAGTATTGTTTTTTTGCAGTATGTACATAGTGCCTGGGAGGGTGCTATACACTATGGCTCCATCCCTCTCCCCCCCCCCCCAAACCTAGGGGCTTTATTTGTTTTGATTCGAACTTGTGAACTTCGGGTCACAAGCACTCTTCTGCAGCGCGCACTTAATGTGCCATGCTAAGCCACCTTAACCGATGGAAACAGTGGCATCTAGGGGTGTATTTTGAGGGTGCTTGGAGGGTCATCCTCGCGTGTATTTGTGGGTTTAAATTTCGACCCCGGGACTCAGAGAGGTGTGTGTCACTGTGTTCTGATTCTGCTCAGACCAGCAGAATTGAAGGCCCAGCCTGAGGTGTTACTAAACCTCTGAAGAGTTCATCTTGACCAACCACCGCTTTCCTCTACCAAGGGGACAGGTAAACAAAGCAAATTATTAACGGACACTAAGACATTGCTGGTAGCTTTGTAATATGCTACTGCAGAGAAATCATTCCCATTTATAAACTAGCTTTCTCATACCTGCCATGGGCCAAAGGAGCAAGAGTGAGGGAGCAGGGGGATGGCTCATCCTCCATTGCTCATGCTGCTGTCATACAAAATATTTTTCTGAATATACAAAGGTAAACCTGATGTCACATGAATCGAAGGTGCTCATAAATATGCTTTCATCCACGCTTGTTCGGATCATGGTGATGCAAACACAATGCAGATAATATTTTGTAAACATTTATATTCATTAAAATAAATAAAAAGATAAGGGCCACTCAACAGAGAGGAATTTACAAGAGAGATAGCAGGCATCACTCCTGAATGCAGCTACTAACCCAAAGCTATAAAACTGTTACCACCAAGAACTGCAGAAAAAGGGAGGTGGGAAGGTACCCACTAGACATGGTGCAGAGATTCATTTAGTGTTTCTCCCATTCTAGTACACCAAAGGCCTCTCTAGGGATTACTAGATTTGCAGTTTAGGTGATTCCTTGTGATGAGGGATCCCATAAACGGTACAAAAAGGTATGTCACAGAACTTCTTGGATATGGGAAAAATGGTAGAAATGAGACAGGACAGATGGTAAAACAACTTGGGGACTTTTGCCCTTCCAATTAGCATGGCTTATTCCTCCAAAACTGATCGCACCAGACTTATTGTCATGAGCAATTGACAGAATAACGAAAGTCAAATATTACAGACACTGCATAGAGGCATAACAAATTCCAGGTTTGTTCTAACACTTGATATCATTACCCTTTTTCCTCTCCATTGTAAACTGGGTACAGATGAGAGATAGATGATATAAAGGGCAACCAAGAAGATGGTGCAGAGTGTATGATGAGAAAACATTTAAGATATCAAGATATCTTTGACGTGGTAGCATCACTGACCCCTAAATAAGTCGGCAAGACTCTAGTAGCAGTCTTTGAAATGTTTGGCTAGAGGATGCTTCAGATCTGTTCCCTAGCAAATTTCTAATATCGCATACTGACATGAGTTTTTCACAGATATCCCAGGGACCCTTGCACAGCAAGTGACATACCTTGGATTTTTTAATTACATTTCCTCATATGCATCGAGTCATTTGTTCTGAGTCCTATTTAATCCATTTTCAACTAAACTCCCTGTTTAAACCATCTCACATTCCCGATGTTACTTGTCTTAAGAGAGCATGCCCTTGCACCAACTAACAAATTACATTCATACTTCGGTCCTGTGTATTCTGCTCTAGCTAATCAGGGTCTCTTTCGAAACGAGGCATACATTATGTTCTACAATTTATACACTTACAATCTTTCTGAGTGCTCCACTCTTCAGAAATCCAAGATCCAAACTCATGCTGCTGATATATAAAAATAATTAAGCACGCTAACTAAGGAGTGAGAGGATTAGAAGTGCCAAAGTATCAATAGCCCTAAGTAAAAAAAAACCAGCCATCATCCTTGAAACGACAAGAAAATGAATAGTAGCATGAACAGAACAATTGGAAATGAAATACTGAGGGCCTTATTTAGAGTTTGGCAGACAGAATACTCAGTCACCAACATGACAGATATCCTGTCCATCTTATCACAAGTACCATAGGATATATATCGTACTTGTAATATGATGGACATGATTTCTGATATGTTTGTGATGGAGTAACCTGCCCACCAATCTCTAAATCAGGTCTTGAGTCTGGTAAAAACCATTCTCACTGTCCCTCTGAAATGGTTTCAGCTACCTTAAATTCTACTCGGTGCTCCCAAAGGTGTCTGTGATAGGTTACACTTTTTGTATCGAAAATTGATAAAATCAGAGAGAGAATTGTTGGAAATACTAAATTGATTTTTTGCACCATATCATAAGTTGCTTCAGACTTTCCCCTTGGAGTTTTCCCACTGGAAATCACTACACCAGATAGCCTTAAAAATACTGAATATGCACAAACCCACAGACTCCCCGTTGACACAGCACCAGCAAGGCTACTGGCAGTGTTTTTCTATTTATTTTCCCTTATTGTCAGTAAGCTGATTAAGAGGTCACACTCAGAGTTTTGCATCAGTTTCACCTAAAGGGGATTGGTTGTACAGCATGGGGAATAAGCCTAAACCTGCATGTACTACCGTATTCAAATTCTGCTCCATTACCACGCTGCCAAAATGACCAAAAACCTATTAAAAGGTAATGGCATCTCAGCTGCAGGAGTATCTCAATACCACAAATGTCTGCACCCATTCAATCAGACCTAGATAAGGTACTGAGCAGCCTCTTGCTGCATTCTGGGATTACACTCTTTGCTTGGTAGACAAAGGGGATGTAAGCCAGCAAGTGTTGGTGGACCTCCCAAAGGTGCTTCATAAAGTAGAACACTCTATCCTCAAGGACCAATTGTCCACGATCACTTATACTGACCCCGTGACTCTTAAATGGTTTACATTCTTTCTAGCTCTGTGATCCTAAAATGTGATCTATTGCCCATTTACATCTGCAGAAATTAACCCTATTTGTAGAGGTCTGCAGGTTTCCACTTCATCACCCATCCAATTCAACATCTTGGCACCTCTTTTCAATATCTTTCTTAACCAACAGGCCTCAGTACAGGCCTTTGCCGGTGACAAACATGTCTCTATCAAGTTCTCAAAGCACATGTCAGCAACGCCGGTGCCAATCCTCCCAAACATTTCCATATCTCAGTCCTTTAAGTCTGTTAAAAGCCTGCAGCTGGCTAGCTCAAATACAGAGCTTAATATCTTTGTCACTCAAAGTACACCTGAGCAGGAATCATTCACCACTTTATTTCTCTTATCAGCACAAATCAGTATCTGCAATATAAAATAAAAAAATTAAAAAGTAAAAACTGATGTCTAGTTTAATTCACATGTAATACTGAATGTAAAAATAGGTGCAGAAAAGGGAACTGTTTCTACCAGTTCAATAAATAAGACAGATCCTCCTGCTACTATCGCATCCTATGTGGATACTACTAATGGGAGAAGCAATCAACTTACGACTTGGTTACTACAATGCAATGTACACTGGTCAATCAGCCTCGCAAATCCATAGATTACCGAAGGTGCAAAAAGCCACCATTTGTTTGGTTTGAGAACTGGGGAAGACAGATGTCAACAAAGCCAGGAGATATCTACGTTGATTTCCTGTGAATAACATTAGTTTTACAAGAAAATACCCGGTTATCGAATATCTCAACAATCTGGTTCAGGTCAATCTACCAGAATTGCATCTCGTCACCTTGCTCCAGAGATAGGACACAAAAATCTATAAAATACTCATTTCATGCACTAAATTTATTGGTAAGTTTGGAAGAGCATATCCCTTTTAGACTGTATTTTTGGAACTCGCTTCCTTTGAGGCTTCGGCAGTCTTGGTCACTAAATCAGCTTCGAGAAGCCTCTCACAAATCTCTTGGAATAGGTAACTGTTTTCTAACTCTCCTCAAATAGACTTTACCAAGATAGAAAGCATGTTAAGAGTGCACTCATTCAGTTAGGTGTTGCTCGCTGATTATGTCTTGTGTATTGATACATAATCTTAACTTCTGTGGGCTGCTGCTCAAAGAACTCAAAATATTCTAGCAAAAATTGTGCTGTAAAATTAATCTATCCAGTCAAAAGTGCTCAGCTTTTAACCCCTTCGCTGCTATGCCTTTTCCCCTCCTGTGCTAAGCCTTTTTTTGGCTATTTGGGGTAGTTCGCGCTTAGGCCCCTGTAACTTTTTGACCACATAAGGTATCCATGCCAAATTTGCGTCCTTTTTTTCCAACATCATGGGGATTCTAAAGGTACCCAGGGTTTGTGGATTCCCCTGAGGGGACCCAGAAATTAGGCAAAATACAGCTACATTTTGTTTTTTTGGGAAAAATGCGAAAAAGGGCAACAGATGAAAGCATCTGGTTTTTTCCCTGCAAATGGCATCAAAAAGGGGTTGTGGTGCTGAAATCACCATCTTCCCAGCTTTCAGGGACAAGCAGACTTTTGTCAGAAAACCAAAATTTTGTACACAGTTTTGGCATTTTTCTGGGACATAGCCTATTTTTGCTACTTTTTGTGCTTTCAACCTTCTTCCAGTTAATGGTAGAAATGGGTATGAAAGCAAAAATGGATCCTGGAAAGCCATACATTTCTGAAAAGTAGATACAATTCTGAATTCAGCAAGGGGTCATTTGTGTAGATCCTTCAAGTTTTCTTTATAGAAACAAACAGTTAAATATAGGAAAAATTGAAAATTAGTTGAAAAAAACAGCCCTTTTTGTCAACTTTTTCACCTGTAACTTCTTCTAATTATGACAGCTATTTGAAAGCAAAATACCATTACATCCGCTGGACCTTTCTGGTTGTGGTGATATATAGGACTTGTAGGTTCACCAAGAACCCGACGAACCCAGAGCCAATAACTGAGCAGCGTCTTGCAATGGTTTTTATCATGTCCCGGGTATATAGCAATTATTCTGGGAAAATGTATACATGGAAAAATCGGTACGAAAGACACCAATGTATTTCTGAAATGGGAACAAAATATAGAGTTTAGAAACAGTAGATATTTGCACATTTCCGAAATTGGGAGTACCCATACTAGCATGAGAATTATAGGTCATTTTTCAAAATGACTTCTTTTTTACACATTGTCTTTCATTTGGAAGGCAGAAATGCATCGAAAGTCAATAGATAATAACAGTTGCTCTACAATTTTGTGTTACCCTAAGTCTCCCGATAAAAATGGTACCTCACTTGTGTGGGTAGGCCTAGTGCCCGCGACAGGAAACGGCCCAAAACGCAACGTGGACACACCACATTTTCACAGTGAAAAATGACCCTTTTTTGGCAAAGTGCCAAGCTGTAGTTTTTGAACCCTAGCTCTGCCGGCACCTAGGGAAACCTGGGAAACCTAGCAAACCTATACATTTTTGAAAACTAGACACCCAGGGGAATCCAGGATGGGGTGACTTTACTGGCTCTCACCAGGTTCTGGTACCCAGACTCCCTTGCAAACCTAAAAAATTGTCAAAAAAAACATTTTCCTCACTTTTCTGTGGTGGAAAGTTCTGGAATCTGCGTGGATCCACAAAATTCCACCCACCCCGCGTTCCCCAAAGTCTTCCGAGAAAAATGGTACCTCACTTGTGTGGGTAGGCCTAGTGACCTCGACAGGAAACAGCGCAAAACGCAACGTGGACACACCACATTTTCACAGTGAAAAATGACCCTTTTTTTGCAAAGTGCCTAGCTGTAGTTTTTGAACCCTAGCTCTGCCGGCACCTAGGGAAACCTAGCAAACCTATACATTTTTGAAAACTAGACACCCAGGGGAATCCAGGATGGGGTGACTTGACTGGCTCTCACCAGGTTCTGGTACCCAGAATCCCTTGCAAACCTAAAAAATTGTCCCAAAAAAAACAAATTTTCCTCACTTTTCTGTGGTGGAAAGTTCTGGAATCTGCGTGGATCCACAAAATTCCACCCATCCCGCGTTCCCCAAGGTCTTCCGAGAAAAATGGTACCTCACTTGTGTGGGTAGGCCTAGTGCCCTCGACAGGAAACAGCGCAAAACGCAACGTGGACACACCACATTTTCACAGTGAAAAATGACCCTTTTTTTGCAAAGTGCCTAGCTGTAGTTTTTGAACCCTAGCTCTGCCGGCACCTAGAAAAACCTAGCAAACCTATACATTTTTGAAAACTAGACACCCAGGGGAATCCAGGATGGGGTGACTTGACTGGCTCTCACCAGGTTCTGGTACCCAGAATCCCTTGCAAACCTAAAAAATTGTCAAAAAAAACAAATTTTCCTCACTTTTCTGTGGTGGAAAGTTCTGGAATCTGCGTGGATCCACAAAATCCCACCCACCCCGCGTTCCCCAAAGTCTTCCGAGAAAAATGGTACCTCACTTGTGTGGGTAGGACTAGTGCCCGCGACAGGAAACAGCGCAAAACGCAACGTGGACACACCACATTTTCACAGTGAAAAATGACCTTTTTTTGCAAAGTGCCTAGCTGTAGTTTTTGAACCCTAGCTCTGCCAGCACCTAGGGAAACCTACCAAACCCACACATTTCTGAAAAGTAGACACCCGGGGGATTCCAGGGAGGTATGGCTTGCGTGGATCCCCCAACGTTTTCTTACCCAGAATCCCCTGCAAACCTGAAATTTTGCTGAAAAAAATCACTTTTTTCACACATTTGTGTGTGGGAAAGTTGTGGCATCACCGGGCTGACACAAATTTCCTACCACCCAGCATTCGCCCAGGTCTCCCGATAAAAATGGTGCCTCACTCGGGTGGGAGGCCCCAGTACCCGCGACAGGCAAGGGCCCAAAACGTATTGAGGTGACATCAAAATTGCATATCACAAAACGACCTGGTTTTGCAAGGGGGGTCCCATGACTTTTTGGCCCGGGGCTCGGCGGCCACCTAGGGAAACCTACCAAACCCACATATTTCTGAAAACTAGACACCCGGGGGATTCCAGGGAGGTATGGCTTGCGTGGATCCCCCAACGTTTTCTTACCCAGAATCCCCTGCAAACCTGAAATTTTGCTGAAAAAAATCACTTTTTTCACACATTTATGTGTGGGAAAGTTGTGGCATCACCGGGCTGACACAAATTTCCTACCACCCAGCGTTCCCCCAGGTCTCCCGATAAAAATGGTGCCTCACTCGGGTGGGAGGCCCCAGTACCCGCGACAGGCAAGGGCCCAAAACGTTTTGTGATAGGCAATTTTGATGTCGCCTCAATACGTTCATGCCAATGCCCCCACCCAAATTAAAATTTGCCCCAAAAAATCCCTGGCGTCTAGTGGGCTTTTTGCCCCCCCGGGGGGGCAGATTGGGGGCTACTGCCCCATCTGCCCCCCAGGGGGGGCAGGAAGGCTGCCATTTTTGCGGGGAGGGGGTGGGGGCATGGGCATGCCCATTTTGGGCAGCTTCCACCCCAATTAAAATTTGTCCCAAAAAAATCCCTGGCAACTAGTGGGCTTTTTGCCCCCCCCCGGCGGGGCAGATTGGGGGCCAATGCCCCCATCTGCCCCCCAGGGGGGGCAGAAAGTCCACTAGACGCCAGGGAGTTTTTTGGGCACATTTTAATTAGGGTGGGGGCTGCCCAAAACGGGCATGCCAATGCCCCCACCCTAATTAAGATTTGCCCAAAAAAATCCCTGGCGTCTAGTGGGCTTTTTGCCCCCCCGGGGGGCAAATTGGGGGCTACTGCCTCATCTGCCCCCCAGGGGGGGCAGGAAGGCTGTTATTTTTGCGGGGGAGGGGGCATGGGCATGCCCGTTTTGGGAGACCCCACCCTAATACAAATTTGCCCCAAAAAATCCCTGGCGTCTAGTGGGCTTTTTGCCCCCCCCCGGCTGGGCAGATTGGGGGCTAATGCCCCCATCTGCCCCCAGGGGGGCAGAAAGTCCACTAGACGCCAGGGAGTTTTGGGCAAATTTTAATTAGGAGGGGCTGCCCAAAATGGGCATGCCAATGCCCCCACCATAATTAAAATTTGCCCATAAAATCCCTGGCGTCTACTGGGCTTTTGCCCTCCGGGAGGCAGATTTGGGGCTAATGCCCCCAGCTGCCCCCCAGGGGGGGCAGAAAGGCAGTCATTTTTGCGGTGGGTGGAGGCATGGACATGCCCTTTATGGGCAGCCCCCACCCTAATAAATTATGCGGACAAAAGAAAAGATCCCAGGGGGGTCTAGTGGGCTTTTTGCCCCCCCCGGGACGGGGGCAGATTGGGGGCTACTGCCCCCATCTGCCCCCAGGGGGGGCAAAAAGACTAAATCACACCCAAAAAAATTGGGGGGAGCAAAAGCCCTTGCCCAAGGGGCCGCTCCTCCCTCCCTGGTGTCTAGTGGGTGGATCCCTGCTTGGGGATCGCCCTCCTGGGGCGATCCCCAAGCAGGGATCCACTGGGGAGGGGTACCATTGGAAAGGGGAGATTCTCTCCTTTCCAATGATACCTCTCCCGTCTTTCTACGTGCCCGGGGGCTGAGATAGCCCCTGAGCACATAGAGAGTGAATCTGAAATGAGCCTAAAGGCTCATTTCAGTTTCGTTTCTGTGCAATGAGGACAGCGCGACGTGCACGCTGATCCTCATGGCACAGAAACCAGGAGGGGGCCTCGGGAGCTGGGGAAGCTCTTCCCCAGCTCCCAAGGTCACAGGGGTGAAATAGAAATCCCTCTGCTGTCTGCAGCAGAGGGATTTCGTGCCCCTGGCCTCATGACGGAATGGTTCCGTCATGAGCACAGGGGCACCGATGCTCATGACGGAACCATTTCGTCATGAGCATCGAAGGGGTTAAGACACTGAATGGCAGGTAAGAACAATAAAAATATTCCTGCCATCTTTTATGGTCAGCACATCATGTGAGATGTCCATCAGTGAATACTGCAACTATTTAAATATACTAAACTGCACACTCCCCAATCTCATCCAAAGAATTTCTGAAGGGTTTACTAAAATGGAGAAAGAGCAGAATGTCTTGGTTAAATAGGAATAACAGCTCTAAATTAACAAGTTACTTGCCTTTGGTAATGCTCTTTCTGGTAGAGACTATCTAGCCGCAGATTTCTCACCTTTTGAATATTCCCCAGGTGTCAGACTGGATCTGGAAACTTTTCAGCGGGACCTCTGCGGGCCGGTAGGTGGCACTGCATGCCTCCGCAAGGATACACTTCCACTCTGGCAATGACTTGCGGAGCCTATATTGGCGTCATGCCTGTGCACTGAAGTCAGTTGCTTTCATGAGTGTCTGCGCCTTCAAATGCAGAGCCCCCAAAAGCAAATTGGTGTGACCAGTGTGCAGATTCCTAGACAAGGGATCTTATTAATGGATAATGAGTCCAACCACAGAATGGGGAGGATCTGTGAGGAATCGGAAGCTATAGAGTCGTTGCCAGAAAGAGTGCTACCAAAGGTAAGTAACTTGTTCTTTTGAATAGATACCAAAGCAGTATGTGTTTGTAGGTGGGTGTGTGGATGGACTCTCAAACCAGAAAGTCCTGCAGGACTGAGTGGGCAAAAAGTCCCTCTCGGCGAACCTGATTGTTGAGGCAAAAGTGCTTCATGAAGGTATGGAAGGTCACCAATGTAGACCCCTGGCAAATGTCCAGGACAGGGACTCTCCAAGCAAACACGGTGGTAACAGCGTTGGCTCTGGTAGAATGAGCATACAGTCTATTCAGAGGCTGCTTTTTAGTCAATGCGTAGCAGATCTTAATGCTGAGACGATCCAGTGGGAGATGGTTCTCTTATGCACAGCCTTGTCTGTTTTCGCTCCAAAGAAGCCTACAAAGAGCTGGTCATCCGCCCTGTGTTCTTCAGTACAATCTATGTAATGAATAAGCGCTGTCTTGGGTGCAAGCAATGGAGTGTCTGCTCCTCCTTAGAGGAGTGAAGTGGAGCACAGAACGCCGGCAAGGTGATGTGTTGACCAACATTGCACAGCGTCACAACTTTAGACAGGAAAGATGACCATGTGAGCAAGGTCAGCTTGTCTGGAAAGAAGACTGTATATGGAGAGTTGACGACGAGAGTTTGAAGCATGCTCACACGCCGTGCCAACATATGGCGATGAGGAACATTGTTTTGAGGATAAGAAGCCACATGGAGCAGCAGTGAAGAGGCTTGAAGGGAATTGTTGGATCTGGCCCTTTTTGTAGGGCTATCTCCAAACTTTTTGCCTTCCTCCTCCTATTTTTTCTGACCTGTTTTTGTTGGCTTTAGAACTCTGGACACTTTACCACTGCTGATCAGTGCTAAAGTGCATATGCTCGTTGTGATTAAGAATTGTTATCCAGGATTGGCATATTTGATTTACTGATAAGTCCCTAGTAAAGTGCACTGTATGTGCCCAGAGCCTGTAATTCAAATGCAACTAGTGGGCCTGCAGCACTGATTATGCCACCCACATGAGTAGCCCTGCAACCATGGATCGGACCTGCCACTGCAGTGTCTGTGTGGGCAGTTTTAAGCTGCCATGTTGACCTGGCAAGTGACCCCACTTACCAGGCCCAAACCTTCCCTTTTTCTACATGTAAGGCGCCTCTAAGGGAGGCCCAAGCTAGCCCCATGGGCAGGGTGATGTGTATGTGAAAGGTAGGACATGTACTGGTGTGTTTTACATGTCCTGATAGTGAAATACTGCCAATTTCGTTTTTCACTACTGCAAGGACTATCTCTCCCATAGGTTATCATTTGAGCTGGCTTGTAACCCTTTTCAAGTGTACCTTTCAATTGGGAAGAGATAAAGATTTGGAGTGTGGGTTCTCGTAACTCAGGATTTAAAAACACACCTTTCTGTGAAGGTGTTTTTTAAATTGGGTATTTGAAAATGCCACTTTTAGAAAGTGAGCATTTTCTTGCTTTACCATCCTTTGCCTCTGCCTGCCTGTGGAATCAACGTCTGGTTTAGACTGACAGCTGGGTTGTTTGTGCATTAACTCTAGACAGTCACACAAAGGGAGCTGAGGTGTGCCCTGCATATCCTGATGGCCCATCACCAGGCTGGTGGGCCTTCCTGAGCTAGAGTGGTTGGGGGAGTTGTCACTGACACCTGAATAGGGCTGTGCCTGGCCTCTCACAATGCTGTCTCCGCACCTTGTAGGGTCTCTGGAGCAAAGGCAGGATCTTGTGGAAAACAAAGACTTTCATTTGAAGTATGCCTACTTCAAAGGCCAAAAGGGGTATAAGTATTGGACCTGTGACCCCACATTCTTAGAACACTTCTAGATCAAGGGGAGACTCTGCCAAGAGGAACAGCTGGAGTGCTGTCAGGAGGAGTACTGCCCCTTTGCTGTGTTGCTTTGCTGGGTTGGCCTGCAGTGGCTGCTTCTGTCTTAGAGAGGACAAAGACTGGACTTTGCTGTTTGTATCCTGCTTGAGAAGATTCTCCAAGGGCTTGGGTGTGCTTGCCTCCTGTTAAGAAGTTTCAGGGCCTTCAAAGACTTCACCTGCAGCATTCTTGAACTCCACTGCTGGGAGTTCTGACCTGCCAAGTGGTGCCAATTCCAGCTCTGGGCCCTTGAAGGTGGTTCCTGCTGCAAAAGACTCCACATTCAATGCATCGCCCTTCCAGTGCCTGTTTTTCTGATGTTGCACCGCCGTGTGGGAGAAATTTCCACGCACAGCTGCAGTGCGGCCGAAGAAATCGACGCAGCACCTGGCTGTGGCTGAAGAAACCACTGCAGCCAGAGTCCAGAGCACCAAGTCTCTGACGTCCGAGACCCCCGCTCCAACTTTGGCGTAGTCCCTGCTGTATGGCTGAAAGAATCGACCCACCACCCATCTGCGGTGACGCAGTTCCTGTTTCGCCGCCGCATTGACTGCAGCACGCCTGAATTTCCACGCATTGCACTTGTGCGCCAAGATTTCCACCACATCACCCGCAGACCAAAACCGCATTCGGATTTTGACCCATCGCTTCGCCTTACAGTCTGGAACCGATGCAACACTTCTCCTGGGTGCAGCAGAACTGACGTATCGCTTCCCCAGGGACTCAAGAACAGACGCATCGCTGTGTTTTCAGATGCTTCTTTCCTCTGAAGCGGTCTTTCCCTGTGGATTTTGATGCATCAAAAGTACTTTGTGCTAAAATCACCGCATCCATAGAGTTCAATAAACAGAATTGCTTATACCTTTAAAATTTGATATTTTGAGATCTGTATGTTGGATTTTGGTCGTCTTGTTTGGTTTAGATAAAGATTGTTTATTTTTCTAAACTTTTGTGGTGTCCAATTGTAGTGTCTCCACTGTGTTACTGAGTGTGTTTGGTACAAATGCTTTACACATTGCCTCTGAGATAAGCCTGACTGCTCGTGCCAAACTACCAAGGGGGTGGGCAGGGGTTCTCTTGGGTGTAACTCTCTTACCCTGACTAGAAGGAAGGGTCCCTACTTGGACAGGGTGCATACCGCTGCCAACTAGAGACCCCCATTTCTAACAGATACATTTACTTTACTAACAAATCCCTCGTATATGGTACTATGTATACTCATGGCCTGTAAATTAAATGCTACTAGTGGGCTGCATTACTCCTTGTGCCACCTACTAAAGTAGCCTTGCAAAACATACCTCAGGTCTGCTACCTGTAGCTCAGTTTTAAACAGCCATTTTGACCTGGCAAAATAAATCTTTTGCCAGGCCTAAACCTTCCTTTTGAATACTTATAAGTCACCATTAAGGTAGGCCCTAAAAGCAGGATATGTGTAACTAAGTTTTACATGCCCTGGCAGTGAAAGACTCCTAAACAAAATGTTCACTGTTGCAAGGTTATCGCTTCCATAGTCTAACACTGGGCTACCTTAGTACACTTAATAAGTAATAACTTCAGTTTGGTAACTGATAGAAAAATGCTTCTTTCACTCAAATGAATTGTAATTTTAAATCCTCTTTAATGGTAAAGTTGGATTTTAAGTTACTTTCTTTTACAATGCCACTTTTAGAAAGTTGCAAAAAAAGACAGATGATGGATGGAATGCTGAAGAAATCAAACATTCACCCCCATTCACAGATCTGGGTTAAATCCATTGTTTTTTGCTCACCACGCCATTCCAGTTTAGACCCAGCCATATGCAAATCATTCTTGACCCTGCTGCGCATGGGAACAGTTCAGCCCGAACTGCCAGGCCAGGTCCTCCCTGGACCGGAAACAAGCATCCTGGTACCAGTTTCGCTAGGCTAGCTTGAATCCAGTGGCATAGCAAGCACGGGACCCACGTCTGGGCATACCATTCCCACTTCTTCACTTTTAGAAAGTTGGCATTTTGTGTCCAGGTCCGCATGACTGTGCATGGCTCTCCTGTGTTTTTTTGCTTATTTCTTCCAGACATGGCGACAAAAGGGCCTTGGGTGTGGGGCAGGGTGTAGCCCTTCCTGAGCTTCAAAGGTTAGTTAGCCTCGAGGCTTGCCCCCACCCCCACTACTGAAAAATGCAGCTCACACCTAGGCCTGCCTGCCCCTTGTTACCCTAAACATTTTGGAGCTAAACCCAAGAAAGGGGAATGTTAAACAAAGGGGCATCCCCCACACACAGGCTAGCCATGAGGATAAAAGTGGCACCTTCAGAACATCTCATCAGAACACTCCTAGAACTATAGATGATTCAGAAGAAGTACTGCCCTTCCGACTGAAGAAGAAAGATTGGACCTGCTTGCCTTGAACACAGGCTACCCAGAAGTGACTCCAAGGGTCAGTTGGCTGGTCTCCTGTTTGAGTTACAGAGACACAACAAGCTTCCAGAGACCTCCCTGCAACTGACCAGTACCAAGTGGACCTACCCGAGCCCTGCTGCTGGACTCTGCTGGAGTGAGCCCAGATTCCCAAGAAGTGCTCCTCCAGGTTCTGGACCCTTGTCTTGCTGCCTCAAAACACAAGGCTCAGGTGAATATTTAGAAGTTTTTGGACTCCTCATGACTTGAACGGGCTCCTTGCGTTGCCTGAAGACCATTCCGCAACACCTGCTATTGTGAATCTCTAGCGTCGACCTGCTCTTCGTGTGCGCTCCGAGATCCAGCACCAACGGCGACAGTCTGCATCGACTACCAATGCGAAGATCCAGCAAAAACCGACTCTTCACGCCAAACACTAACTGACTGCGATGCCAGACCTGCTCCTTGCACCGACAATGGTCTCCTCATGTTGACCGCAAACGCAAAGCTCCACTGCAGCTTTCGGTGTGGACTTAGACTCAGAGAAGGTAAAATCTTCGGCGGGCGAACCCAGTCCCTGCATCCGAGACATGTTTTGTGACTTTTACCCAGTCCAGAGCACACAGATAACCATAATTGGTGCTTTGTGGTGCTATTTTCATTAGAAATTCATAACTCTGGTTCCACTGATTGGATGTTTGTTGTTTTAGTGTCATTTTATCTATTAAAATTAAGTCTATTTTTCTAAATTAATGTGAGGTTTTGGTTCTGTCTGGTTTTCACTCTATTACTGTTTGAGTACTTCATAAATACTTTACACATTGCCTTTAAGCTAAGCCTGACTGTTTTTGTGCCAAGCTACCAGAAGGATAAGCGCAGGTTTATTTAGTGCCTTTGTGGTTCACCCTGACAAGGTTTTTGTTCATTATTTGACTGGGGCTCTCCCCGCTCAGCTAATTACAGCCCACATATGATACCTGGTGTGCTTGACCATCAGGATGCAGAAGACCATAAATCTCAGCAGCCTCAGAGTTGACCTCACTGAAATCCAGGACCCAGGCTGAAATATTGGAATCATAGCCTGAATGTCCTGGACTCCCTTTTCCAGGGAAAAGCCACAAAACCCAACTGTGTCCAGAATGGTTCCAATGAAGGGAATCTGAGAAGGAGTCAGGTGTGACTTCGGTACGTTGATAGTGAACCCCAAAGATGACAGGAGGTTCGCAGTGGTCTGGAGGTGGTTGACAATTGCCTGGGGTGAGCCTGCCTTCAACAGCCAGACATCGAGGTAGGGAAGACTGGCACCTCTGGCCTCCGAAGGTGTTCTGCCACCACAGCCATCACTTTCATGAATACCCAAGGAGCATTGCTGAGATGAAAGTGAAGCACAGTGAACTGAAAATGCTCCTGTCCCAACACACCCCACAGGTAGCGCCATTAGGGCCTGCAGGACGGGTGTATGGAAATATGCGTCCTGTTGGCCCAACACCACTATCCACTGCCCAGGGTCCAGGACAGACAAGGCCTGGACCAGTGTGAGCATTTTGAATTTCTCCTACCAGAGGAAGGCGCTGAAAGGGTGCAGGTGTAAAGTAGGACGATGGTCTCCATCCTTCCTCGGCACCAGAAAGTAGCAGGACTAACCTCTCGATAGACACTTTGGGAAAAAGAGCTTGCTCTTCCTACCGCAAAACACCGTCAGTCGCTGGGGTAGATGGTGGAAGGTGCGGCGGTGAGAGAATAAATGGTAGGGCATGTCCCTGCCAAACAATTTGCAGGACCCATCTGTCTGATGGTATGGCCTGCCAATTGGCAAGAATCGTCAGATTCTGCCTCCCAACGGGTGGCTGTTCTCTGCTAAGGGCACATTAATGGGGTTTGATAGGTGGGGCTGCAGAGGAGGTAGTGGACTGGACGACCCTTTGACCTTGACTGTGGGAACGGTGTGAACCACAGCCCCGACAGCAAAACTGCTTGGCACCTTTTTGAGGTTGGTTATGAGGCACCCCTGCTGAAGTCACAAAAGGTCTTCTGTCCAAATGTTGCCACTCATTTTGACTCCTTAAGGGGGGTGGGGAGAGTAGTTGAGAACGCGCTGGGGCTAGCTGTACTTGCAGATGCCTGTTTCACCAAGATTTATGGGGAGGGGGTGCGGAAATAAAAATGCAAAGTCACCCGGGGCAGGGCGGTGGCATTGTGAAATCTGGCAGGTGACCAGGGGGCCAGAACTGGGTTTGGCCCACGCCCCCAACACAGTACCCATAAGTGCCTCGTTAAAAGGTAGGAGGGATTGGATGTTTGCCATGGCTGAAGGACTTCTGTAAGAACACTGCTCTTGACATCTAATGTGAGGAGCTGGTGATCAAAGACTTCGGCTGACCTACCCATTGCCATAGCATAAGAAGCACTCTTCTCAATGCCAGGACCATGCGGCGAGAGGAGGCCCAACTCAGAAGAGGTATCAAGGCTACTAGCCTCTGGTAACACATCGTACCAATTCTCTTTCTGGTACGGATAGGCAGTCTCATCACCTGCGTCGTAATCGTTGTCTGAATACAAGCTAAACAGGGAATGCAGATAATGACCAGTATTTGTTTTCCATTAGTGAAGGCTCGGGTGAAGGAAGCGGTGCCTTAACAGTGGCTGAGCATGGCCTCGGTCAAGGTGAAACTGGTGCTAGCTGGGATTATGAGGGTACAATAGGGACCTTCTCTTCCATGCCAATGGAGTCAGCTTTGGCATAGAAGTTTCGGAACGGTGTGGACCTTGGTGTTGGACATGGTGTGGAACTGAATCTGGAGGCAGCCTGCACTGTAGTGGGTCAGAAGTGCCCAATCAGGGCCAAGGGCGAACACATCAGTGGTATTCCGGATGGAGGGCCTCTTGGCTCCATGGGCCCGAAGTTTCGCCAGAGGGAGTCAGCAACAATCTGAAGATTCAGAACATGGCCTCGTAGAACTCCTTGATCTATTTAGGAGTGGCAGATGACCCCAAAACGCAGGTTGTGCCAGAAAAATCTGCAAGACAAGCTGCGACATTAATCGACTTCGGAAGCGAGATTGAGGAATATGGCGCGGCCCCATGCTGGAGAGTGAGAGTGGCTGGAAGGGGCCGAGTCTCGTTTAGATTTCGTGTGGGTTTTTTTCGACTTGCCGGACAATTCTGATCGAGATGAAGACAGACCACTGAAATGACTCCTGTGACTCAATCAGAAAAGGGACTGGGATCAAACTTTTGTCTTGGAGTGGTCCTATCGCAGAGTCTTCCAGTGCCTGGCAATGTAGAGTCTCAACTTTCTGTCTTGTATGGCTTTTGTGTTCATTAACGCACTATCACTGCAGGCCTTCGAATCATGACTCTACACCAAGCAACACAGGCAAACCTGATGAGGGTTTGTCATATACAGGCTGTCGTTTTGTACTGATGAAAAGTTTCCGGATCTAGTCTGATGCCTGGGGAATATTCAAATGGTGCGGAATCTGTGGCCAGAAGTCTATCAGAAACATTTTCTAGAGAGATCCTTAAATATCTTCCAAGCATTTCCAATCAAGCCTACGAAGAAAGAAAACTGCAAAAATAAATGTAATGTACCGTCAGAACTGATAGAGTGGCTTAGTCATATTATATATGTATATTTTAGCACTGGTATTGCAGCTGAGAATTTTATGTCTGTGCAATGGCTTTGTAAAGTTCAAAATTTAATGCAGAATTATTCAAAGACAGCTCTTATAATTTATGAGAGAATTATGGGATCATCTGGAACATGGGAATTCCTAGGGATTGGAATAAACGGCGTACTGTTCAAGTTATGTTGTTTTGAGGTGCTCTTAAGTATTAAACTTGTGAGCTCTTAATGAGTGATATAGAAGTAATTCCAAGAAACACTGACAAGCTAAAACTTAATGATATTCTGGAATCCCTTTAGAGCATGGTAGGTGCTTGCCAATTAGCTCTAGATTTCAACCTAAAAGGCAAGAACATGCAACACACTTAATGATGAAGGACTGTGCCTCCTTAAGATAGATTGTTGCTCACCCCATTCTGGCCACCGTACACTCGATACAGAAATAACCAGAATTTTACTCACTCTTTCTAAACAATAACAATTTTGTAGCATGGACGATAAAATGATGCTCATGGATGAGTGACTTAAGAATGAACTCTCTTGAGGATTACAAAGAAATATATATACAACAAGACAGAAAGGAAGAGGAAAAGTGAACACAACCCAGGAGAACCCCGCAAAACAAGAAGAGCAAACGGGAGGTACAAAAAGAGGAAGAGGAACACAAAACAAAATGCGCTAATAAGAGCAGGAGCACAAAACAATAAGTTAATCATCAACCTCTCCAAGAAAATCATTGATAAAAAATCACAGGAGCCTTTTAAATAAGGCACTTCGTTTTTGTACGAATGCTGGATTTGACTTTGTAAATACAAGGATAGACTTTCATAAATTCACAAGGAAAGTGAAACTTAAGAAATACTACTCAATGAAGAGCAAGGAATGGGAAAATCAGACCAGCAAACACAAACCCAAGGCAAAACCTTCCAGTATCATAATAAACGATTTGGGTACACTACAATCACTAACGAGTCTGGAAAGAGAAGCATCAGGGTTAGAAAGTTCACCTATTGAATCACTATCGGAGAAAGATCTCTGTGAATAACTGGAAATTTCGGCAGACATGACATCTAGGAGTGGATGTAAGCCAAAGTCAAAATTCTGCCCCCAGTTACCCATTGGCAATAAAATTGATCTGTTTTATGAGATCATAACAGATGAATTAAAGGACATGGTGTCAACGGAGACAATTAGACCGCACAAAAGAAAGGAACAAGCTAAACAAAATTGAACCAAAATGGAATGGCAAGCTTTAAGGGATCTTCAAGATAATAAAAACATCATCATAAAACCCAGCGACAAAGGGGGAAATATTGTAATTATGAGTATACATCAATATTTAGCAGAAGCCAATAGACAACTCAGTAACAGAAAACATTACAGAAAACTCCCTGGCAATCCAATACAAGATCACATGGTCCAGTTCTCCCAAAAACTAAAAGGCTGGCAGGAAAGAGGACTGATAGACATAGATGAATACTATCTGAATACATTGCATCCAATAACTCCAACAATTTACTTTCTACCGAAGGTGCATAAGGACATAAACAACCCACCAGGTAGACCGATAGTAAGTTCAATTGGTGCCCTGCTGGAAAACACTTCAAGGTTTATAGATATATTCCTCTTTCCGTACGTCAAGAACCTACCATCCTACCTACGTGACTCACAAGATTTTCTCAACAGAATTAATGATCTCCCATGGAAACCGAATTACCTGATGGCCACTGTGGACGTGGTCTCATTGTATACCTCGATTCAACATCATGATGGTATGGAAGCCTGCAGATATTTCCTAAGAACTCGTTCAGTCTCCTTATTGGAACACTCAGACATGTTAATGGAAATGATAGACTTTTGTCTACATCACAACGTCTTCATTTTTAACAACAAGTTTTATTTACAAACCCAGGGGAGCGCCATGGGTACATCTTTTGCCCCAACTTATGCGAATTTACTAATGGGACGTTAGGAAACAGAAACAATCTGGAGCAAACAAAATAAAACGAAAATGGAGCAGATGGTACTGTGGGCCTGTTTTATCGATGACCTCTTCCTAATTTGGGAAGGGGAGAAGTTAGATCTGGAAAATGTCTTAAGATCTTTGAATCAAAACACGCTTAACCTTCAATTTACATTTGACATCCAGAACTAAGAGATCAACTTTCTGTATACTACAGTTTACATCAAAGACAACAGAATATGTAGTAGAATGTATAGAAAACCCACAAGTACCAATAGTATTCTCCATGCCAACAGTGGATATCCCCTACATCTGAAATGGAGTGTTCCATACGGAGAGTTCTTGAGAGTTAAGCGATGCTGCTCAGAGGAGGAAGACTTTATAAAGCAAGCAAAGGAAATGTATGAAAGATTTCTGATCAGAGGGTACCCGGAAACAGTTTTAAAAGATGCTCTACAGAGAGCCAACGTGAAAAAACGAGAGACACTACTCACAACGAATTTTGAGCCAAACCAAAGGCAAGGATGAACAGGATGTAAGGTTCATAACGAATTTTAACACATCTAGTGTTAAGGTAAGAAACATACTGAGGAATAATTGGAGGATCCTATTAATGGATGAAGACATGAAAAAAATACTGCCAGAAAAACCTACCATTACTTACAGCAAAGCACCCTCATTGGGGGATCTTTTAACTAGCTCGTATTTTAAACCAACTGATCCTCAAACGAACACAATGACATGGCTCCCAGTTCCCACCAGAGGCTTCTTCAAATGCACTAAGTGCATGGCTTGAAGACATGGCATAAACAAAAGTGAATATGCAACCATCTATGGTACAACAAACAAGATACAGGAGAAAATCACCTGTGAAACAGATTTAGTTGTATACGTTTTAGAATGCCAATGTGGCACCAAATACGTGGGGCAGTACCATCAATAAACTTAAGCTCCATATATTGCAACATCTGAGGGCAATTGCAAATAAGGACTATCAATATGCCATGGCGAAGCACATATGGGAAAGACGAAGGGAAAATCGAAAATATGAAATATTATGGCATCAAACACGTACAAAAGAAACCAGGAATTAGAGCTACGTCGTGAAGAATCCACAAAAGATTCTCCTACTGGGCACAGAGACCCCCAATGGGCTGAATAGTGACGCTGAACTATATATTCACATCTAACAAAGTTGGGGCAGTAGGGGGTTTTCTCAATATCCCTCGATCTCTACGTATAGCCCAAATTCTATCATAATCTGGAAATATGGATACATGAAGAAGGAAGACACGGATACGTATCCATGGGCTAACTATTTGAGACTCTGTATTTGTTTCTTACCTATGGGATCATGAAAGTTTTAAAGTGTGGTATTCCTATGTCCTAACTCCTTGATTGTTTTAAGAAAATGATTGCTGAGTATATGTAAACAGAACATAGAACATTGGAATTGTGAAGGCTTAAAATATACCTCTCACTTTGATTCTTAATTATAGTTTATAAAAATCAGGTCATTTTTATAAGCGATGATTAGACACTACAACATTAGCCTTTTTATTTGGTTGATTGTTGACTAGCACTTTAAAGTTGGACTTAATTAGGATTTTTAAAGGGCTAAGTGTTACTGCTGGTATCTTTAAAAAAATCTGTAGGATCCCTAGTTGGAAGAAAGTTTTTACCACTATACTGTTTACAGCACTTAGCACTTTAAAGGCCTAACATCATAATGATAATTTTATCACTTTGTAAATGAACAGGATTATTAATTTTATAATCTATGTCTCCTAAATGCAACATATATTCATTATGAGACTAATTTTTGACAGACGAACCTAATCGCGGTAAAGTTTACAGCACATAGCACTTTAACATCATAGTACTGTTCATTAACATAAACAATGTGATCTAATCATGGTAAAGTTTATAGCACATAGCACTTTACATATATACTAGTACGTTTTACAGGGTCTTTATATTAATATTTAACTGGGTTTCCAAATGATAGCCAGATTACTATTGAGACGAGACTGACTTAGGACATTTAGGGAGTGTCTAACAGTGGTGACATCACACGGTACTATTATTTTGTTTTTTTATCATTAGGAATTTCATACCTGATTGCACTGTTTTGCACTTTCTAAGACACTAGATAGCACCTTATGAAAACTTGTAAATCATACTGTTATGTTCACACATGACAGCAATGCCCCATATTCAGGTTGGTGTGGACTACTACTTAGATCCTCTCACTTTCCAAATATTGACAGTTTTTCTCCGTTTTGTGGTACAATAATGACTGTTGAAATGTTAGTCCCCCACTTGTTAAAATTAGATTGACAGTGACTGTAGATCAGATCACAACCATTATATAACCATATAACATACGGGTACTTTACCGTAATTAGAGAATTCAATTACAAATTCATATAGGAACATTACAATATGTTTCTGAAACCTATATCAACTAATGCACAAGTTACTTACCTTCGGTAACGATATATCTGTAAGAAACATTAGTTTGTGATAGATTCCTTACCTTAGAATTACCCCCAGGCGTCAGACTGGATCCGGAAAGTTTGTCAGCAGTACCCCTGCGCGTCGGAAGGTGGCGTTGTGCGGCTCCGCGTCCGTCATCGTGGTCGCGGCAGCTACTTAGACGCCGCCCTCGCGCGCTGACGTCAGTTCTGTACACGACTTTCCGCGCCAGGAACGCAGAGCCATGCAAGATACTGACCACTGGTGCATAAAAACTAGGGCCCTAAAAGGGATGACCTTAACCCTAGAAATCAGTTCGCAGAACGGGGAGGATGGGTGTGGCGGTAAGGAATCTATCACTAACTAATGTTTCTTACAGATATATCGTTACCGAAGGTAAGTAACTTGTGCATCTGAAAGAAACACCTTAGTGATAGATTCCTTACCTTAGAATAGATACCCCAGCAATACCAACCCCGGTGGTGGGTCTGCGAACCAAGATCACACCAGGAAGTCCTGGAGAACAGAACGGCCAAAGAAGCCGTCTCTCCGGACTTGGCTGTCCAGACAATAATGCTTAGTAAAAGTGTGCAACGAGGCCCACGTAGCTGCCTGACAGATGTCTTGTAAGGGGACACCACGGCCCAATGCCGTAGTGGCAGCCGTCGCCCTGGTGGAATGGGCGCGCAGCCCTACCGGAGGCTCCTTTTTTGCCAGAGAATACCAGGCTTTAATACACAAGATGACCCATCGGGAGATAGTCCGCTTGTGTACGGCCCAACCTTTCTTGGCGCCTACGTAGCCAACAAAGAGCTGGTCATCCACCCGGATTCAGGTAAAATGAGAGCGCACGTTTTGGGTCCAGACGGTGGAGCCTCTTCCTCTCTGGAAGGATGCGGAGGCGGAAAGAAGGTGGGCAAAGTGATGGTCTGCCCGATGTGAAAGGCAGTGACAACCTTTGGCAGAAAGGATGGACGTGTCCTGAGCACAACCTTGTCCGGATGGACAGACAGAAAAGGAGGTTTGCAAGAAAGAGCCTGGAGCTCACTCACTCTCCTAGAAGAGGTGATGGCAACCAGGAAAGCAGTCTTCAAAGTTAACAGACGAAGAGGACAGTTGTGAAGAGGCTCAAAGGGAGCGCACATCAAATAGGTGAGAACCAGGTTCAAGTCCCGCTGTGGCATTACGAAGGGAATAGGAGGGAAAAGATGAGTAATGCCTTTGAGGAATCTATTTACAACAGGGGACTTGAAAAGAGAGGGCTGATCAGGAAGCCTAAGAAAGGCGGAAATAGCCGAAAGGTAGCCCTTGATAGTGCCCAGAGCAGAGCCCTGCCGGGCCAAAGAAAGAAGGAACAAAAGGACTTCTGAAAGAGGGGCAGAAAGGAGATCCACAGCCTTTGCTGTGCACCATGCCACAAACTTGTTCCACCTGCAGGCGTATACCAACTTAGTGGAGGGCCGCCTGGCCGCCAGAATGACATCACAGACTTCAGGAGGCAAGTCGAAAGGAATCAACTGCCGCCGCTCAATTTCCACGCAAAGAGGTGGAGACTGGACAGGTTCGGGTGGAGAACCGTCCCCTGCTGCTGCGACAGAAGATCCTCCCGAAGAGGCAGTCGGATCGGGGGATCGATGGTCATACTGAGTAGCTCGGGATGCCAAACTCTTCGAGCCCAGTCCGGGGCCACAAGAATGACTTGGGCCCGGTCGCGCCTGATCTTCTTCAGCACTCTGGGCAGAGGTGGTATAGGCGGAAAGGCGTACAACAGACCGCAACTCCACTCGCGACGAAAAGCGTCGCCTAGCGCAGAACTGCTGACATTGCGCGTTCTCTTCGGTGGCGAATAGATCTAACCAAGGCTCTCCCCACTGCTGAAAGAGACCTTGCGCCACCTCCGAGTGAAGACTCCATTCGTGATCCATCATGCACCTGCGGCTGAGTTCGTCCGCCCTGGCGTTCAGTGAACCTGCCAGGTGTTGAACCACCAGGGAAATGCCCTGATGTTCCAGCCATGTCCAGAGGCGCAGGGCCTCCTGACATAGGGTCCACGACCCCACCCCGCCCTGTTTGTTGCAGTACCACATGGCGGTGGTGTTGTCTGTGAACACCTGCACTAATCTCCCCTTGACAGAGGGAAGGAATGCCTTCAGTGCAAGTCGGATCGCCCGGAGCTCCAGAAGGTTGATATGGAGCCTGGACTCCGCCGGAGACCAGAGGCCTCTCATCTCCACCTCCCCATGTGGCCGCCCCATCCCAGGAGGGACGCATCCGTCACCACTGTGTGCTCCGGTTGGGGAAGGGAGAGGGATCTGCCATTGACCCAATGCCGGTTCGTAAGCCACCACTGCAATTGGTGTGCAGTGCCCTCCGAGATCTGGACGTAATCAGACAGGTTCCCCTGATGCTGCGCCCACTGGAACTTCAGGTCCCACTGCAGAGCCCGCATATGCCATATGGCATGATCGACCAGCAGGATGCAGGAGGCCATGAGGCCCAGCAGCCTCAGGGTCATCCTGACTGAAACCCAGGATAGAGGCTGAAAGATCGGAATCAGAGCCTGAATGTAGTGGACTCGCCGTTCGGGAGGATAGACCCGAAAGTGCCGCGTATCCAGAACCGCTCCGATGAAGAGGAGCTTCTGAGAGGGAATCAGGTGCGACTTGGGCACATTGATGGAGAACCCCAGCAAATGCAGGGGGTCGGCCGTAGTCTGGAAGTGGGAGACGACTGTCCGGGGCGAGCCCGCCTTCAACAGCCAGTCGTCGATATAGGGGAAGACTGGAACCCCTGATCTGCGCAGATGAGCTGCGACCACCGCCATCACTTTCGTGAACACCCGAGGGGTGCTGGTAAGGCCAAAGGGGAGCACGGTAAACTGAAAGTGCTCGTGGCCTACCGTAAACCGCAGGTAACGCCGGTGGGCAGGCAGGACGGGAATGTGGAAATATGCGTCCTGCAGATCCAACGCTACCAACCAGTCTCCAGGGTCGAGGGCAGACCAGACCTGAGCCAGAGTTAACAGCTTGAACTTCTCCTTCCGGAGGAAGCGATTGACGTCCCTGAGGTCCAAGATAGGACGCAGGCCCTTGTCCTTCTTGGGCACTAGAAAGTAGTGGGAGTAACAACCACGTCCTACTTCTGGCGCAGGAACGCGCTCGATGGCCCCCTTGACCAAGAGGGCCGCGACTTCCTGTTGAAGAAATGCCAAGTGATCCCCCGACATGCGGTGGTACCGGGGTGGCATGGCTGGAGGGGTAGTCTCGAAGGGGAGGGAGTAGCCCCTTCGGACTATTTGTAAAACCCACCTGTTCGAAGTGATGGTGCGCCAGTGGGGGAGGTGATGGCGAATCCTGCCGCCCACTGGCGTTTGATGGGCCTGAAAAACCAGACTAGGAAGGTTTGGAGGCAGAGGCGGCTGGGGTGGACTGACCCGCCCGCTGGCCCACTGACCCGCCTCGGCGGGTCCCACGTCCGCGGCCGCGCCGAGACTGTTGCTGCGCAGGCCTGTGGCTCTGAAGCGAACATGTCGGGGTGCCCCTTCCGTGGCCACGAAAGGGGCGAAAAGCATAAGGCGGAGAAGGGCGCGTGGCGGAAAGGCCAAAGGACTTGGCCGTAGCCCGCGAGTCCTTAAAACGCTCCAACGCACTATCTGCTTTGTTGCTGAAAAGGCGAATGCCATCAAAGGGCATGTCCATCAGAGTGTTCTGGACATCCCCGGAAAAACCAGTTGTTCTCAGCCAGGCGTGGCGACGGAGCGCCACTGTCGTGGAAATTGCCCTGCTCAGCGAGTCGGCGGTGTCAAGGCCACAACAAATAGTGAACTTGGCTGCATCCCTCCCTTCAGCAATAGCTTGAGAGAGCACTGTCCGGGCCTCCTCCGGACATTGAGGCAGCACGCGCGCCACCGTATCCCACACAGAGTGGGAATAACGGCCCAAGAGGCATGCAGTGTTCACAGACCGCAGCCCTGAACTGGCGGAAGAAAAAATCTTCTTACCGAAATGCTCCAGTTTCTTGGATTCCCTGTCCGGTGGTGCGGTAGGGAATGCGCTCGGGGACGCAGAGGTTTGGACAACCAAGCTCTCAGGGGTGGGGTGTTGGGAAAGGAAAATGGGGTCGCCCGGGGCCGGGCGATGGCGTCGGGCCACGTTCCTATCCACAGGAGCCCCTGTGTTGGGCCTGGACCAGGTGCCCAAAAGAATGTCCGAAAGTGCATCATTAAAGGGCAGCAGTGGCTCCGAAGAGGTAGCCGCCGGCTGAAGCACTTCTGTCAGGAGGTTAGTCCTGATGGCCACTGTAGGGAGCTCGAGGTGGAGGGCCTCGGCCGCCCTACGCAACACCACTGCGTAACTTGCACCCTCCTCCGTAGCCACGGTAGGAGGAGACAGCATGCCAAGGTCAGGAGAGGTATCAAGACCACTAGCATCCCCCCCAACTCCTCTGCCCAGTCCAGGTCAAACTCACATTGTGCTGCGGGAGGGTCCTCAGACCCCTCCCAGTTCTCCCCTTCCTCCGAAGGCTGATAAACAGGCCGAAAATAAGGAGGACGGACATAGGGATAGAAATCCCCCATCGGCGTCGGAATCGGCGTCGTGTGACGCCGGTCCGGCGCCGTATACACATCGGGGCTGAAACTGGGGGCGACGTCGTCCGGTGGGGCGACGTCGTCCGGTGGGCCGGCGACGTCGGAGGTGGTGCCGGTGAGGTCGGCGGAGGTGTCAGAAGGTCAACCGGCGTCGTCCGGGATCCAGGCCTGGATCCATGGGGGTCCTGCGGCACCGGAGCCGACAGCGATGCTGGTGCCGGAGCCGCCGACAGTAAAGAGCTAGGACCCCCAGTCAGGCCTGCGGGGCCCGACGGCCCAAAGAGGCGAGACATGGCTGACAGAAATTCCTGCAGCTGGGCCGGAGTCACCGACGGACCAGGGAAGGGCGGGTAGGCCGGCGGCGACTGCGTAGGCTCCGCTGGAGCCGCGGGGGAGGCACCACCCGCACCCTCGGCCGCGACGGGCGAGGGCAAGCTGGAGAGCGACGGCGCTTCTTCGACTTCTTTGAGTGCTTCGTCTTACCTGACCCCGAGTGCAAAGACTTTGATCCCGATGAACGGTGGTGGCAGCTCCGGGACCAGTCCCTCGACCTCCCACGGGACCTGGACTTTGAACAGCGCGGAGCCGACTGCCAGTAACTTTCGGGACCGCTCCCGCAAAGTTTTCGGAGCCATGGCCCGGCAGTCATAGCACGACTTGGGTCGTGGTCGCGCTCCAGGCAGTAAAGACACACGCTGTGCGGGTCTGTCACCGACATCATTCGATGACAGTCCCCGCAGGTCTTGAAGACGGGCATCCCTACTGCACCAGGAGTCGATCGACTCGAAAAATAGAGACAAAAAGCCTCAAAAAAATGCAGTCAAAAAGTGACTGGGGGTACTGCTCTCTCCGGATCTGCGCTTGCTGACGTGGAAAAAGAAAGAACTGACGTCAGCGCGCGAGGGCGGCGTCTAAGTAGCTGCCGCGACGTCATCTCGGCGACCACGACGCCAACGATGGACACGGAGCCGCACGACTCCACCTTCCGACGCGCAGGGGTACTGCTGACGAAAACTTACCGGATC